>CAMXCT020000194.1:0-77500 GCA_947184155.2 Cladocopium goreaui | reverse complement strand
AACACCATGGCCCTGAAGGACGAACGGAGTCCAAAATATGCGTTTCCCGAGGCCGGAACGTCCCTTCTGAAATCTCCTACAAAAAGCTTGCTATATACGTTTCTCGTACGTTTCTCAATGCTGGCTACTGGCTCGCTGCTAGCTGCTGCACTGCTGCCGTTGCTCTTACTGCTACTGATGCTGCTGGAACCCTAGAAAAAAAATTTATTACAGCTGCTGCTGCTGCTGCTGGTGCAGCTGACCCTTCAAAAGGCGGTTTCCGGCAAGGAAACTCCATGCTACTGAGAGGCGACAGCGACTGCTGCTGCTGTGCCCACAAAGGCACAGCCCTGCCGGACGGGGAAACACCATGGCCCTGAAGGACGAACGGAGTCCAAAATATGCGTTTCCCGAGGCCGGAACGTCCCTTCTGAAATCTCCTACAAAAAGGAATCCTGCTGCCTGCTGCTGCCTGCCGCTCCTGCCTGCTGCTGGCTGCTGCCTGCTCCTGCCTGCTGCTGGCTGTTGCTGGCTGCTGCTGGCTGCTGCTGGCTGCTGCTGGCTGCTGCTGGCTGCCTAACGCCGGCTGCTGCTGGTTGCTGCTGCCGGATGCTGCCTGCCAGACACGTACTGCTGCCTGCTGCTGGCTGCTGCTGGCTGGTGCGGGCTGCTGCTGGCTGCTGCTGGCTGCTACCTGCTGCCTGCTGCCTGCTGCTGCTGCCTGGCAGTATAAAAGTAGCAGTGCAGCACCTCTTCTTCCCTTACGCGCTCCCCCTTCAATCTCAATGCTATGCTGGCTACTGGCTCGCTGCCGTTCCTCTTACTGCTACTGATGCTGCTGGAAACCTAGACAAAAATTCTATTGGAGCTGCTGCTGCTGCTGCTGCTAGTAGCTGACCCTTCACAGCTTCCGGCAAGGAAACCCCATGCTAATGAGAGGCGACAGCGACTGCTGCTGCTGTGCCCACAAAGGCACAGCCCTGCCGGACGGGGAAACACCATGGCCCTGAAGGACGAACGGAGTCCAAAATATGCGTTTCCCGAGGCCGGAACGTCCCTTCTGAAATCTCCTACAAAATTAGGTAATAGCCTGCTGCTCGCTGCTGCCTGCTGCGTTGGCTGCTGCTGCGCTGCTGCTGCTCCTGCCTGCTGCTGGCTGTTGCTGGCTGCTGCTGGCTGCCTAACGCCGGCTGCTGCTGGTTGCTGCTGCTGGTGCTGCTACTGGTGGCTGCTGCTGCTGTGGTGCTGCTGTCGTGCTGCTGCAATCAAACAGCCTCCAAAGCAAGAAACAACTGCTGCTGCTGCTGCTGCTGCTGTGCCCACAAAGACACGGCCCTGCCGGACGGGGAAACACCATGGCCCTGAAGGACGAACGGAGTCCAAAATATGCGTTTCCCTAGGCCGGAACGTCCCTTCTGAAATCTCCTACAAAAAGGAATCCTGCTGCCTGCTGCCTGCTGCTGCCTGCCGCTCCTGCCTGCTGCTGGCTGCTGCCTGCTCCTGCCTGCTGCTGGCTGTTGCTGGCTGCTGCTGGCTGCTGCTGGCTGCTGCTGGCTGCTGCTGGCTGCCTAACGCCGGCTGCTGCTGCCTGCCAGACACGTACTGCTGCCTGCTGCTGGCTGCTGCTGGCTGGTGCGGGCTGTTGCTGGCTGCTGCTGGCTGCTACCTGCTGCCTGCTGCTGCCTGCTGCTGCCTGGCAGTATAAAAGTAGCAGTGCAGCACCTCTTCTTCCCTTACGCGCTCCCCCTTGCATCGGCCAGGGTCAGCGAATTATTATTATTCTTTCCTGCCCTGCCGGACGGGGAAACACCATGGCCCTGAAGGACGAACGGAGTCCAAAATATGCGTTTCCCGAGGCCGGAACGTCCCTTCTGAAACCTCCTACAAAAAGGAATCCTGCTGCCTGCTGCCTGCTGCTGCCTGCCGCTCCTGCCTGCTGCTGGCTGCTGCCTGCTCCTGCCTGCTGCTGGCTGTTGCTGGCTGCTGCTGGCTGCTGCTGGCTGCTGCTGGCTGCCTAACGCCGGCTGCTGCTGGTTGCTGCTGCTGGTGCTGCTACTGGTGGCTGCTGCTGCTGTGGTGCTGCTGTCGTGCTGCTGCAATCAAACAGCCTCCAAAGCAAGAAACAACTGCTGCTGCTGCTGCTGCTGTGCCCACAAAGACACGGCCCTGCCGGACGGGGAAACACCATGGTCCTGAAGGACGAACGGAGTCCAAAATATGCGGGACGATTTAACGACGGCCGGACGCACCTTTGAAACTCCTACAAAAAGGATCTGATGCCTGATGCCGATGCTGCATGCCGCTCTGCCTGCTGCTGGCTGCATGCCTGCTACCTGCATGCTGCGTGGTGTGCTGGCTGCTTGCTGGATGCGGTGGCTGCTGCGGATGCTGATGGATGCACACTAACGCGGCTGCTGCTGGTTGCTGCTGCCGGATGCTGCCTGCCAGACACGTACTGCTGCCTGCTGCTGGCTGCTGCTGGCTGGTGCGGGCTGCTGCTGGCTGCTGCTGGCTGCTACCTGCTGCCTGCTGCCTGCTGCTGCCTGCTGCTGCCTGGCAGTATAACAGTAGCAGTGCAGCACCTCTTCTTCCCTTACGCGCTCCCCCTTGCATCGGCCAGGGTCAGCGAATTATTATTATTCTTTCCTGGCAGCTGTGTCATAAACTCTTTTTCCCTTACGCACTCCCCCTTGCGTCTGCCGGGGTCGGCGGATTCCGAAAAAAGCTTGGCCCCAAGAAATTTATCCGGGATAAATTTGCGTGTAAGCAAAACTATCAAGGCACGGGCAGACTGGTGTCCAAATCGCAGTTGTTCATGCACTTTCTTGATGCATCTTGATGTGTTCATTGGCCTTTCACACATTTCTTACCCATGTCAACTCGGTAGTCTGTTGTATTAAAATGGCAGCATGGTGTAGTTGAGGAGGATATTTGTGACAAGAGAAAGGTAATGAAAGATAAAAAGATGTGTTTTTGGAAACTGCCATGAAGCTATCCAGACAGACTCCCATGATGCACTGTGCTTTCACATTACTCCCCAAGAGCTCGCCGCAGCCTCGAAGATCAAAAGGTGGTGGGACAAGTTCACTCATGAGAAAGAAGTTATTTCTTAACCTTAGGCGTTAAAAATTGGATCCCTACCCTCTTAAAAATGGAATTGGAGGGGGGGGGAGTCGTACTGAAATTTCATTTTAAAATTCCATTTTTGCAATCATGTTTTCTCAATGATCAATATTCCTCATCATTCCATGTCAATGGCAGCCCTCCCCCTCTATAGGGGTAGGGATAAAATTGGAAAGTGCATCGAATTCCCGTACTTAGCGCAGCATGTTTTCCCTGCTAATTTTGGAAATCAGAATTAGGACATCAAGATTGCCAAAGCTATTCGTTTTCTGCTTATCCAGAAGGTTTGGTTTTGTGTCCCCTTAGCGTTCATGGAGATTGGACACATTTTTCGCTCATCCCCACAAGACCCCATGAGAGAAGTCCTCTTTGAAACAGGAGCTTGCTTTCCTAGGTTTCAAGTTGTCCTGCATGGACGGCCAGGTGGAGTACCCGGGGGTCCAGGGTAATGTTGGGCAAACATTAAGTTGCCCAAATGAGAAAGGTTGTGAACCGAGCCATGCTACAGCAGAGCGTTGTTCCAGAAAGCGCGTTTGCCACAAGTTGTTGTTGCCGGGTGCTGTCGCAGGGGAGCTGTCCAAGCCTAAAACTCCATCGCAGCAAAAGAGGCATGACAATTACACGCCGGCGTTTTTGGCTGTTGTCTTTAAGCTGCAATTTTAGCGTCCCAACGTATTTCATGTACTCTTCAAGGAGTTTCAAGTTGTCCTGCATGGACGGCCAGGTGGAGTACCCGGGGGTCCAGGATAATGTTGGGCAAACATTAAGTTGCCCAAATGAGAAAGATTGTGAACCGAGCCAAGATTTGAGTAAACAAATACGTGTTTGCGTTTGGGGGGTTTCTCAGGTTTCTCACGATCTGTCACGCGCAACCCAAATGTTGATCCTGACTGGTCGGCGGGAGAACCCCCGACCAGCACGAGACGCTTCAAGAAGTGCCGCAGTTGAAGTTGGACATACTTACTTGGTTTACCCCCATTTAAACAGTCGTTTGGGGTTTGTCAATCCAGGGTTGACATGACCAAACATACCCTCGATGTTTCTACCATTTGCGAACTGGAAACCATGGACCAGCCAGAGGTCACCTGGTGATATTGTGACACATATCGATCACAGGCATTGCTTGCTCTCTGCGCAGAACCGTTGCGCGGGAGCGCACGGCCCGTGGGTGCCGTTGTGTCACTGTCGAGTTTGACTGATTTGAACGGTCAGCAAGGAATGGGCTATTGCAGCTTCAAAGGTGCTCAACAAAAAGTAACATTCCTGGAAAATTGGTAGCCAATTTTTATCATTTCACTGGGGCTTGACATTTGGCTTGTAGCCAGCAGGGGTAGTTGGGAAGAGGTCCCCTTCTTTACTCACCAAGCAGGCGGGCCCGAGGCAAGCGACAGCTTCTACACGAAAGGCTGCTGAATGGGATGAGACCAATGAGCACAGCAAAACCATAGGCCCATAGGCGTTCGCCAGGGGATCAGCTGCCCTTGGCAGGAGAAAAGTTGAATTGGTGGACATCTTGACATGGGGTTGTCTCAAAATGTTCGTCCCCAGACTACCATTGGGACCATGGTTCATAATCCTTATTCCAATGGAAATACGCACGTTGGGGAATTTTAGAGACAATCCCACGAGTTGAGGCACGGTTTTGTCAATCGATTGACTTGCAAAAAAACACTGCTGAGTCTCAACACTCGACAGGTAAACAAAAATAAGTGCGAGGCATGTTTGGCAGAAGAAGTGTGCTTTAGACCTTTTGGGAGGCCACGGGCTTCCAATATCCCATCAATGGCTTTCCCTGCCAGTCTTGAATTTAGTGCCTGCGACTCAGCTGTCTAGTCCAGTGCAATGTATAATGAAACATCCAGAGTTTGTGGGGAACTAGCCTCAAGAAAGTATTTTCATGTATCTTCAGCAGTTTACACATCCATTGAGCTGCAGATGCAAATGCACACAGACACGCGCACACATATTATTTCGGAGTGTCTCTATCACTCTCTGTCACTCTTTCTCCCTCCCTCCCAGTGTAAGGTGTCAAAAGCGGATTTCGCATTCACCAGCAGAATCTAAAATCCAAATACGATCATGTTACAGTCGTGTTGCCGAAGCTGCCAGATAAGAACTATTCTGCTAAAGATCAGCGTGCGCGTTGGGTTTGTTTCCAAATTCCAAATCTATGGGCAAAGAAAGGTGGAACTTGCAACCCAACTGCGGATATCAGTAGCCTGCGGCACGCAGCACATTTCCGTGTGTGCAGAAGGCTTTCTCGGGATTTTTGTTCTCACGCCAAAATTATCGGCTGACTCTCTCCGGTCATTGTGCACAAGCTCACAGCCGCGTCATCTATGGAGCAATGAACCTGCCACTGACAGAGCGAAAAGTGGAGATATGAGAGAATGCGCATCATTTTGACTTGTTCTACTTGCATATGATATGGTTCCAGAAACTTGGGCACAGCTTTCATGCTTCGACTACGCGGTGATGTTGCAGCATTTTGTACTTTGATTTTTCTCCTGTAGGGATGAATCCTTACCAAACAGATGTGGTTACCCATCGAAACTCAGGACTCCCTGTGAATTTCTATTTTAGGCATATTCAATGGTATTTACTCAGAACAAACGGGTGTTCCGCAGGAATTTGTTGGCTCAAGCTCGGTGTGATGCCTTCGAATTCTTGGCAGGCACCCGGCTATCAATTTATTACCTCCTCGTGGAGAAAACTCCGAATCAGAGACCAGCCCTCCGAATCAGTCACCAAGAATCAGCGACCACGAATCAGCGACCACATAATCAGAATCAGCGACCACATTTCACAGATCAGCGACCACATAGGCGAATCAGCGACCATGAATCAACGACCATGAATCAACGACCACGACTCAATGACTACATGCTAGCCATTAAGTTTGGGCGCTGTTTCTTTTTCTAATGTCCCCATCATACCAGTAGTACCGCGCACGGCGGTGGCGGAAGTTTTAGAATAGGAAAACTATAGGAGAGGCTGGTTGTTGTGAATCACGGATGGCAGAGGGAATTCACTGATTGACCGAAAGGTGGTTGGATTTGTGTTTGTTGGAGTGGCTGTAATGGTTGCAGTGGTCACCTCACCCACAACTGCTGGATTGAGTGTGGTGTAGTGCAGCTGTAGTTGCAACGTAGTGGAGTTGTAGTTGCGGTGTAGTGTAGTTAGCGTAGTGTATTTGCAGTTAAATTGTGGCGGTGTAATGGAGCTGGGGTAATGTAATGTACGGAGGGGCTATGTAGTGTAGTCTAGTGTAGTGTAGTGTAGTGTAAAGTAGCGTAGTTGTAGTTGTGGTTGTAGTTGTAGGTGCAGTGTAGCATAGTGCAGTTGAGGGTAGTGTAATGTAGTGTAATGTAGTGTAATGTAGTGTAATGTAGTGTAGAGCAATATAGTGTAGTGGAGTGTAATGTGGTGGAGTGTAGTGTAGTGGGGTGGACTGGAGTGGAGTGGAATGGAGTGGAGTGTTGTGTAGTGTGGTGGAGTGTGGTGTAGTGTAGTGAAGTGTAGTGTAGTGTGGTGGAGTGTTGTGTAGTGTAGTATATTGTAGTGTAGTGTAGTGTACTGTAGTGTAATGTAGTGCAATGTAGTGTAGTGTTGTGGGGTGTAGTGTAGTGTAGTGGAGTGGAGTGTTGTGTAGTGTAGTATACGGTAGTGTAGTGTAATGTAGTGTAGTGGAGTGAAGTGTAGTGTAATGTAGTGTAGTGGAGTGAAGTGTAGTGTAGTGGGGTGTTGTGTAGTGTAGTATACAGTAGTGTAGTGGGATGTTGTGTAGTGTAGTATACAGTAGTGTAGCGTAATGTAGTGTAATGCAGTGCGGTGTCGTGTAGTGGGGTGCAGTGTAGTGTAGTATAGTGTAATGTATAGTGTAATCTATCTAGTGTAGTGGAGTCCTGTGTAGTGTAGTCTACTGTAGTGTAGTGTATTGTAGTTGTAGTTGTAGTTGAAACTGCTACAAGACCTTCACCTTTTGCTCACTTTTGACAAGGTGCAAAATTCCTTGCGCCTGCCACGCAAAACCACATCTCAACCGTCAAAAGTGGTCCGTACATCTGGCGCTTTGTGCATTGTGAATTGGAAATGTGCTTCGCGCCACAACAGCGTGCAACTTTTTTCGGCATCTGCACGTCAAAAAGTGGTTCGAGCATGTGGTGTTTTTAACATTTTGACTTGGAAAGCCACAACAGCGTGCAATTTCGACATCTCAACTTTCAAAAGTGGTCTGGGACCGTCAGTTTTTGACACTTTTGACTTGGAGATGTGCTTCGCGCCACATCGGCGTGCACTTTTTCGACATCTCAAGTTCCAAAAGTGCTCCGACGTTGGTGTGTTTTGTGCATGACTTGGAAATGTGCTTCGTTGCGCCGTCTCAACTACCAAAAGTGGTCCGAACATGGTGTCTTATGTCTTTTTTTACTTGGAAATGTGTTCGCGCCACAACGGCGTACACTTTTTCGACATCGCGACTTTAGAACTGCTCCGAAGCTGAGGTGCTTTGCGCATTTTGACTTGGAAATGTGCTTCGCGCTACAACGGCGTGCAACTTTTCATTTCTCATCTGGCCAGATGGCTCCGCATCCCGCCGCTTTAGCGAGGTTACTTTTCGACCCTCTGGAGCCACAAATCATTGGAAAAACATAGTGAATCGCGACTTTCCTATTTTTTCGCGCACCTGCATCTTCTTCCTTCTCACTCTTTCTCCTCTCTGATCTTCTCTCTTCTTTTCTTCTCCTCTCTGACTCTTCCCGCCTCTGCTATTCCATCTGTCCATATTGTCGGACGTTTGATTTCTAAACTTCCTTCGATAAATACACCCCTTCAAACAGTGTGGGGCAACAGATAAAGCTAAACAAACAGGTAAATTGTTTTGCATCATTATGCATCATTGAGAAAAAAAGCAACAGGTTGGCGTATTTTATTTCTTGGGGGTACACGAATCTGTCAGGGTTTTGTCATATTTTATCAAGTGGCGGGGGATATGAACATGGATGTCTGCAGGAGACCTGGATAGTTCCTGACAGTTGGTAGGCTTGAAATTTTCTCAAACCACCCGCGGGCATCCCACCTTGCGCATATACGACCTAGTCTTTGAATCCATGTGATGTTGCAATATCATCTCAATATCACCGAATGCTGCCGCCAAACGATTTTCAGATGCAGACACAAGATCATGCACTCATGAGCCACGAGCAATCTATAAGAAAGGTGCGATTTGCACCATAGCAAATCTAGCAGTGACTAGCCATTATGTTTCTATCTGAGAGAACAGAATTCTAGTAGTCGCATTACAGTAAGTCTCTGCTCAACCGTACTTTTTGCTGTTTGTACATTTCCGCAATTAAATGCCGACTCGCAGTCGCAGCTGGTTCGTATAGCAAGACTGGATGGCCGGAGTTTAACATGTTCGACCCAGATTAACCCTGAACAAATAACCAGTGTGCTGTTTGCAGATCCCTTCACTCCCATTGTTCGAAGAGTTTCGCGCGACATACGCCACGGCTGCATGCCGATCGCCTTCCGTTGCATTGCCCTGGGCTTGTTGGTACCGGTGCTGGGCACACGGATGGACTCTTGGCGCATGTTTCAGACATGGATAATGTAAAACTATAGTGCAAAACCCACCTATGTACTCCTGAGTAGCAAATTGCATTCCTTTTGGTTCGTAACTGATTCTCACATCTTTTCCTCTGGTGTCATCAAATATGGCTAGGAAAATGCAACTTGGTTACCGGCAAAGGAATTTCCAATAATTTCCCATGAAACCGCCATTGAGAGTTGATTTTCGATTGCCATATTTGTTTATATCACAATCTATGACTCTGTATGAATGTCAATATCAATATCAACCAATCAACATCCTCTCTATCAACGTAATTTCGAAAGCTTGCTTCTGCTAGCTGAAGTCCCTCTCGCTTTAGCAAGGTATTGGGGTGGATGGAATCTCCAATCACGTGAAACTTCTCAGTTACCTACCCCCCCTCCTTTCACAAGCGTTTGGACGTGGGCTCAACCCCCCTAAGACACCGTCGGCAATAGCACCGGCATGATCCTTTTGGCAGCATGGTCCTCTGCATCTTTACACGTCACGCTTTACACTTTGCACTTCACACTCTAAACATTGCGCTTTACACTCCGCACTCTGCACTTTACACTCCGCACCCTAAACTTTTACAGTCCGCGCTGCTTTACGATCCACACCACTTTACGCTTCACATTTTACACCCCACACTCTACACTTTACACTCCACATTCTACACTTGGCACTCCACACTCTACACTTTAAACTCCACACTTTAGACGTGACGTTCCACACTCCACGCTTTACACCTTACGCTCCGCACTCTGCACTCTATACTTCACACTTTGCATCTTACTCTTCGCACTTTACGCTTGACACTCCGCACTCTACACTTTACTCTTTGCACTTTACGCCCCATCCTCTACACTTTACCCTCCAAACTCTACACTCTTACGCATTTGCACTCTGCACTTGACACTCCTTACTTTACATTCTAAACTTTATACTCCACACTGTTCACTGCACACTTTACACTTGACACTCTACACTTTGCACTTGACACTTGACACTCCACACCCTGAACTTTACACTGGACACTCTACACTCTACATGGTACACTTCACTCTCTACACTCTATACTGTATACTTTACACTCCACTCTCTACACTTGACACCCCATACCCCGCACTCTACACTGCACACTTTAAACTCCACAGCTTACACCTTACACTTTACACTTCACACTGTACACTGTACGCTCCACACTGTACACTTTTCACTTCACACTCTACGTGTCAAATTTTACACTTTCACACTTTACACCTTACACTTCACTTTAGACCCTCACAACTTTGCACTTTTCACACTTTTACGCTGCATGGAACCTTGGCCTAGCTTGATTTTCATGTTGCGCTCGCACACTGACCTTTTGTCCTCAACTTCCGTTTTTTCACTGCATTAGCTCTTCCGCGTTCCAAAGGTCCACTCCAATGCCGAAGGTGGACCTTTGATTCTTCCCCCATCCCTTCTTCTCATTATGTTGGCTATGATGAAATTCGTCAGCCTCTTCGGGCAACAATACACACTCATATGTTCTCATCCTCGTCCTCTCCAACGAATATTTTTTCCATACGTAGGTTTGGACGCGCACATTACTTGCATGCGATTCAAACCCGCTTGTTCACGTTCACGAAAAAAAGCGCGCGGCTGCGCTGTGCCCTCTTTGTTTTCATCCGAAGCTCCCTGCCAAGCTAGCTTTCGCCCCTTACCCTCTGGGCTTCAAGTTTGGGTATTGTATATTGGAAAACAAACAGTCAGAATCTACCGACCATCAAATTGAAGTCCCTCTTTCATCGAGGGGTATTCAACCATTTTTTCAACCAAGGGGTCCGCAGCATCACACGGACGAATCCACCCAATTTTTTACAAGGGCACGATTGGAGGGAACAGAACTTTTAGGTATGATTGGACCTAGACCAACATTGAAATCATATTCTCAAACTCTTAAAAACTATTTAAATTATCCAGATTATCTAGATGTTCAGTTTTGTTTTTTCAATCAAAGGCTATACCGGCGGTACCTGTTCCAACCATTCCCATTTTTTCTTAATCGAATTTCGAATTTCACAGCCTAGTGGCGGCCTTGCCTCAGGTAGGACATGCTGTGCATGACGCAGTGACCGGCTGCCCCAAAGCGAAGCTGGATTCCTGGGCAGACGACGGATCTATGATTGCGGCCCTTTAAGCTGAAACTTGGCCACGAGGTGGCAGAGAGATCCTGACTGCAGAATGTGAAGAAAGAGACCCTTGAAACTTGAAACCCAAAGAACTTGCAAAATATCTGAACTAGACGACGGATGGCCCGAGAGCGCAGAAGAGCATGTTACTCTTGTGTTATTATAAAGAGAATGTAAGGAGTACAGAAAAGATATGATAAGATATGTTGTAATTTGAAGATGTATTGATCATGATTCAGATGATGAACAGGAGGAAAAATTGAGATGATATGTTCGATTCTCAGCAGATAAAAGACAAAAAGAAAGTGCAAGAAACAGACTGCGACAGACAAAAACAGACAGGAACAGGCATAGACAGACAGAGATAGATAGAGACCCACAGAAGCCACCCCAATAAACCCCTGCCAGGTGAGGGTTGTTAGATTTTATGTCAGATGCGCAGCTTCTCCTCCTCCTCTTTCTTCTCCTTCTCCTCGCCGGACCTCATCTGCCAGCTCTTGCACGCAGTGATCTTCGCCGGACTTCAACCGGCGAGATTCGGCGCGCCGTGGGCCTCGCCGGACTTCAACCGGACCTCAACGGCCAGAAACAAAGCCATATCGAATGCCAAAGAGAATGCCAGAAAGAATGCCAGATAGAATGTCAGAAGATATGCCAGATAGAATGTCAGAAGATTTCCCAGATAGCATGTCAGAAGATTTGCCAGATAGCATGTCAGAAGATCTGCCAGATAGCATGTCAGAAGATCTGCCAGATAGATATGCCAGATAGAATGTCAGAAGATATGACAGACAAAATGTCAGAAGATATGCCAGATAGAATGTAAGAAGATATGCCAGATAGAATGTCAGAAGATATGCCAGATAGAATGTCAGAAGATATGCCAGATAGAATGTCAGAAGATATGCCAGATAGAATGTCAGAAGATTTGCCAGATAGCATGTCAGAAGATCTGCCAGATAGCATGTCAGAAGATCTGCCAGATAGATGCCATGAAGATTCTGTCCAGATAGATATGCCAGATAGAATGTCAGAAGATATGCCAGATAGAATGTCAGAAGATCTGCCAGATAGCATGTCAGAAGATCTGCCAGATAGCATGCCAGAAGATCTGCCAGATAGATATGCCAGATAGAATGTCAGAAGATATGCCAGATAGAATGTCAGAAGATCTGCCAGATAGCATGTCAGAAGATCTGCCAGATAGCATGCCAGAAGATCTGCCAGATAGATATGCCAGATAGAATGTCAGAAGATATGCCAGATAGAATGTCAGAAGATATGCCAGATAGAATGTCAGAAGATTTGCCAGATAGCATGTCAGAAGATTTGCCAGATAGCATGTCAGAAGATCTGCCAGATAGCATGTCAGAAGATCTGCCAGATAGAATGTCAGAAGATTTGCCAGATAGAATGTCAGATGGGATAGATAGAATGTCGGAAGATATGCCAGATAGAATGTCAGAAGATATTCCAGATAGAATGCCAGATATACTGTCGGAAGATATGCCAGATAGAATTTCAGAAGATATTCCAGATAGAATCTCAGAAGATATGACAGATAGAATGTCAGAAGATATGCCACATAGAATGCCAGATAGAATGTCAGAAGATATTCCAGATAGAATGTCAGAAGATATGACAGACAAAATGTCAGAAGATATGCCAGATAGAATGTCAGAAGGTATTCCAGATAGAATGTCAAAAGATATGACAGACAAAATGTCAAAAGATATGCCAGATAGAATGTCAAAAGATATTCCAGATAGAATGCCAGATAGAATGTCGGAAGATATGCCAGATAGAATGTCAGAAGATATTCCAGATAGAATGTCAGGAGATATGCCAGATAGAATGGCAGAAGATATGACAGATAGAATGCCAGAAGATATGCCAGATAGAATCTCAAACAGAATGCTAAATAGAATGCCAGAAGATTTGCCAGATAGAATGTCAGATGGGATAGATAGAATGTCGGAAGATATGCCAGATAGAATGTCAGAAGATATTCCAGATAGAATGTCAGGAGATATGCCAGATAGAATGGCAGAAGATATGACAGATAGAATGCCAGAAGATATGCCAGATAGAATCTCAAACAGAATGCCAAATAGAATGCCAGAAGATTTGCCAGATAGAATGTCAGATGGGATGAGTTGAATGCCATGGTGGGGATCACTCAAAGCAAAGTATTTTTTTGCAGAATGGATTGAATGGTTTGATTGAAAAAGTTTGACATGCTGTTGAGCAGGGCATGACTAGTGTCGCATGAAAAGAAATAGTCTTGTTGATGTCAGACGAATTTATCAACATTAGAGGCCCTTACTGTTGATAAATTTCTTGCCGCGCATTGCCCACTATCATTTCCCCTTTCCGAGACGCGTTTTTCGTTTGGCCCTGTTGGCCGGCTAGATGCTCAGAGTGGAAGATGTCGATTGGAAGCTGTTGTTTCTTGTGCTGAATGGCTTGATTGAAAATGCTTGAAGTGTTGTTGAGCAGGGTCTGACTAGTTTCGCATGACAACGAACAGTCTTATTGATGTCAGATGAATTCATCAACATTAGAGGCCCTTACTGTTGATAAATTTCTTTCTGCGTATCGCCCACTATGACCCACTATCATTTCCCCTTTCCAAGGCGCATTTTTTTCGTTTGTGTTCACGGCCCTGTTGGACGGCTAGATGCTCAGAGTGGAAGATGTCGATTGGAAGCTGTTGTTTCTTTTGCTGAACGGTTTGATTGAAAATGCTTGAGGTGTTGTTGAGCAGGGCATGACTAATTTCGCATGAAAACGAAATGGTCTTATTGATGTCAGACAAATTCATCAACATTAGAGGCCCTTACTGTTGATAAATTTCTTGCCGCGCATTGCCCACTATCATTTCCCCTTTCCGAGACGCGTTTTTCGTTTGGCCCTGTTGGCCGGCTAGATGCTCAGAGTGGGAGATGTCCAATAGACATTACTTTATCTTTAAGCAGAAGGGTTTGATTGAAAATGTTTGAAGTGTTGTTGAGCAGGGCTCTTGAACTACTTTGATTGCCTGGATCGCTACCGTATACTCGGAACATTGGCTAGCATTCAGACCCGAACATATCTGTATGTGTGTGAGGGCGTCACAAGATCTCAGCCCGTATCCTTTCACCCATAGTTACTAAAGCTATGTGGCCACATGTTCATCCGAGGCAAGATGCGCAATGATGCAGATAGAATTCATTGATCGCACTGATTCTATTTATTGTTTGGAAACGCAGAGTTTCGCATTCAACCCAAAGTCGCCTACTTTCTGCTTGGCTTGGGTTGAGGAAACAACTCCACACAAATCCCATTGAAGCCTGGGCCAAGGGCACGAACTCGCTGCTTTACCTACTGTGGACCTCCACTGATCATTGAGAGTGAGCGCTGGGTTGAACGCAAACATACATAACGTGGTGTGATCTGATCTCAAGATGTTGCATTACAAGTTCATCATGTTGATCCGCCTCTTGAATTTTCTTTTAACCGTATGAAATGTACGGAACTGTCAAATGATCATCCTTTGATGTAGAGTGCTGTTTGCAGACGACCAAGTCGCTGCAACTGCTTTTTGTAGGCCTAGGGACGTCTAGGGATACCAAGATGGACTTGAAGCTTCCTGCGCACGAGCATTGCCGAGCGCCTAGCAATGGTATCTCCGTGGAGGGATCCCGGGCAGCAACTGCCAGAGGCATGTTGCGCACGAAGAGCAAGGTTGGTTTGGTATAGTTGCTATACCCTAACCTTTCTTGATCTGCTTGGTGACCGATTCGGGTTGGTTTGGTATAGTTGGTATACTCGAACATTTCTTGATCTGCTTGGTGACCGATTCGGGTTGGTTTGGTATAGTTGGTAAACTCGAACATTTCTTGATCTGCTTGGCGACCGATTCGGGTTGGTTTGGTTTAGTTGCTATACCCTAACAATTCTTGATCTGCTTGGTGACCGATTCGGGTTGGTTTGGTATAGTTGCTAGGCTATACCCTAACATTTCTTGATCTGCTTGGTGACCGATTCGGGTTGGTTTGGTATAGTTGCTATACCCTAACCTTTCTTGATCTGCTTGGTGACCGATTCCGGTTGGTTTGGTATAGTTGGTATACTCGAACATTTCTTGATCTGCTTGGTGACCAATTCGGGTTGGTTTGGTATAGTTGGTATACTCGAACATGTCTTGATCCGTTTGGTGACCGATTCTCGGTGTCCGATTCTACTATCCTGGTGTCCGATCCTGAGAATCCGGTGACCGATTCAGATATACTGGTGTCCGATTCTTAGTTCCCGATTCGGATATCCTGGTGACCGATCCTGGTGACCGATTCGGACGCCGCCCCCTCCTCGTGCAGTGGAGACTGTAGTCGCATTGGAGAACATGGAACTATCCATGGGAGAAGTGTTCATGCTGGATCTTCCATAGATGACCAACTTAGATGGGACATGCCATGGATTTATCACGATTTACTGCACCCATGATAGGTTTCAGCGGCCATCCGCTTAAAGGATGACACTGCCATGTCTATGGGCATGGCATGTAGAATTTCACTCTTCGATTCATCGGAAAGAGTTGGTGAAGGGCTCTGCTTGGGCCAGGCTTATACCGCGTGGTGCAAGTCCTGCGTCGAGGATATTGCCCAAGTTGTTGGGAAAAGTGGGAGGCGCCGGGACGGGGCCCTCCGTTTTGGTGGAGTGAACCTTGTTCTCACACTGTTGAACCATATGAAAAAAGGATAAGCAAGGAATGTACCTTGTGCTTGCCCTGAACCACTAGCATTTTCTGTGTTTTTTTCCCTAGTGATCAAACAGCCGCAGACCAGAGCCTCATGTCAAAACCATTCTTGCACTGGGCACAGATGAAGACTCGAAACCCAAACGACCAGCAACATGTCAACATGCTGTTGTGCAGCAATGCCAATGTGTGGGCATCGTTGCATCCCAAAATTTCTGGCACTTTCCTGACCAGGCTGCCAATGGTGCCAACCAGCGATGGCGTATCGAGAGGTGTCGGATTGGCCAGATCTTGTTCTCGCAGGCGAAGAGTGGAAGACAGCCAATTGACAAAACTGACAGAGCTTCAAATTCCAACTTGTGACCTTCACCCTCAGTTGCTACCCATACAAAAGGGACACCAATGGATAAAAACATAACACTTGTTTTTGGTCAAATAATTTGTCTTCTTTCGTTTGGCACAAACCACTACCAATTCTTGGGTATCTCGGCGCAGAAGCGTTGCGCGCAAAGGAGCGCACTACACGTTGTTGCCGTTGTGTCACTCTCGAGTTTGGCTGGTTAGCAAAGCCATGGGCTATTACAGCTTCCAGAGTGTTATTAAAGAAAAGCAACCTTCACAGAAAATTGGTGACAGCTGCCCTTGACATTCGGCTTGTAGACAACAGGTATACTACTTGGGAAGATATGCCTTTATTTTGCAGAGTCCAAGGCAGTGTACAGTGAATGCCAAGAAGCTGTGTTCCTGGGTGGTGATTTTAATGCGCGAATCCATCATAGGTATGACTCAGAACTGGATATCATGGGGCCTAACATCTTTGGTCGTGGTAGAGAATACTTAGAAAGGGTTTCGCTAAACACCAAGGAAAACAGAGACTTACTGGTGGATTTCTGCCGGGCCAACATGTTGAGGATTTTGAACACTGAATTTTTTAAACCGTTGTCCAAGCAGGCCACGTTCCGCGAACGCAACTCCGGTGGGAGGCCCAATAACTGCAGAAAACCACGCTCAACTCGATTTCTGGCTCACACGCGCCAGGCAACGCAACCTATGTACAGATGTGCAGAGTCGCACAGACATATACATGCAGACAGATCACTATATGGTCGAATTGTCATTTAGGGGGAAACTATCTGCTGCAGAACACCAAAACAATAATCAGGTTGCACCCAAATTTAGTAAACCATCTGAATACCAATGGAAACAATATAATGATTTTATCCATAGTCGGGTATCCTTAGCGCATGGTGATCTTGACATCGACCAGTTCGCAAAAACCCTCATGACAGCTGCAGAAATCTACCTATCCAAAGACACAGTCCCCCGTAAAAAAGACTATTTATCCCATCGAACGTGGTCTTTGATTTCTGATCGTCAAGAGTTATTTACTCAGGGATTGAGTGATGAAGCTAAAGCACAGGATAGGCAGATCAAGAAAGAAGCACGTGCGGACAAAAGACGACACATCATCAACCAGTTTCACCATGCCCCGGGTGACCCGTTTAGGAAAAAGACATGGAAGGTTGTTCATCAACTTAGATCTGATTTCAAACCATCTTATGTGGCCATGCGTGATTCCTACGGTAGACGGGTCCCATTACCAAAACGAGCAGAAACCATTGCGGAGTATTTGTTTTCAAAGCATTGGTCAAATGAGGCCGGAAATGGTCCACTACCATTCCAGGACAACATCGGAGACCCTCTCAATTGTGATCCGACTCCTTTCACCGCCGAGGAACTTGATATGGTGCTGAAAAACTCTAAAAGCAATAAACAACCCGGGCCTGACCATATGCCAATGGAATTGTTTAAATGGCTTAATCGTTGTAATCGTTCACCTTTGTTAAGTATATTAAACAACTGGTGGACACAAGGAGAGGTCCCACAAGAAATTCTTCACGCCAGAGTGGTGCCTATTTTCAAAAAGGGAAACATAGATGACCCCTCAAATTACAGACCTATTTCTTTATTAAATAGTATCTATAAAATCTTCACCTTTTTGGCGCGAGGACGAATTCAATCGGCAGTTGAACACAAGGTTTCACCCACGCAATCTGGGTTCAGACCTGGAAAGTCGACTGCACATGCCACTTTTATAATTCGACGCCTTCAGGATTGGTCCGAACAAAAGAACACTGATTTATATCTAGCCCTACTCGACTGGGAAAAAGCCTTTGACAAAGTCCAGCACTGCAAACTGGTAGAAGCTATGGACCGTTTGGGTTTCTCTCGGCATTTTCTGAAAGTCATTAAAAGTCTTTATAACAGCCCGACGTTCTTTGTTCAAGACCAATACGGAGCCTCCGCACAGAAAACTCAACTCACTGGAATCCGGCAGGGTTGTCCGCTTAGCCCTTATTTATTCCTTTTCGTTATGACTTGAATTGATCATGATGTACAATCAGCATCTTCCAGATCGGTATCTCATGCCAGGATTCCAGGAGTATTGTTTGATTCTGTTTATTACGCAGATGATACCATAGTGTTCTCCACTAAACCACAAGCGCTAAATGAACTTTTAGACCTGATAGAAGAAATTTCGGAATGCTACGGCCTGAAGATTAATAAAGGTAAATGCCATGCTATACACATGCACTCAAATGCTTCTATATATTTCAAAGATAATACTCCATTACCCAAAGCACACGACGCGACGTATCTAGGAAACAATCTCAATTACAAAGTTAATTTGGCCAGAGAAGTCACTCAAAGAATCCAAGACACCAAAACTTGGACGAAGCTGAACCTCTTTTGGAAAAATTCGAGCGCCGGAAAGAAATGGCAACTGATTGTCTACAACGCTGTAATTCAAAGTAAACTTCTTTATAATTTGGAAACCCTATGTCTTACAAAATCACTACGAAAAAAGCTCGATACTTTTCACTTGAGAGGCTTGAGGAAAATCCTCAAAGTCCCGACAACTTTCGTGGACAGGAGGTTTTCAAATGCACGCGTCTACGAACTCGCTTCAGAAACTGCATACCCCAACGACCCCCATAGAAAAGTTAGACCCTTTTCAGAGATCCTGGATGAGAAGCGAGTTCGTTTAGCAGGACACATACTCCGCACTGCAGACAACGATCCCCTACGCCAAGTGGCATATGAACCGGGAACGGCCTCTATTAAGCAGGTTGGTAAGCGCAGAGTAGGTAGACCCAGGCAAAGCTGGGCACACAGCACGAATGAGTTGATTCATTCTAACAGAAGCCAGCTGGAATACACAGGATCAGACTATCAAAACCAATCTATTCTTCAAGTTGCCAGACAAAGGTTCATATAAGCCAGGCGCCAAAGCGTCTCACACACATGCAGGGCACCTGCATGAGACGCATGGTCGTAGAAAAGGCAAGGAACCGCCGATATACCGTTTGATAAAGATTGTAGGATGGGACATGATGAGACCAACAAGATCCAACACAAGGCTTAGATTTTGTGGTACAGTCGGTGGCTGGTCTGTCCTGATGTGTGCCGTAGGCGTCCGCCGTGGGATCTGCCGACGGCAACATGGTGTTGTCTAAAACCGTTCAACCCCAAAAGATCATGGTTCATCATCAATCATCCTTGTCCCCAATTGAAATACGCATTTTGGGATATTCCTCTTTACGAGACGCTCCCGCAAGTTGAGGCCCAGTCTTGTCAGTTGATTGACCTGCGAGAAAAGACAAGGCTGAATCTCAACGCTCGACAGGTAAACAAAAAGAATTGCGAGGCCATGTTTGGCAGAAGAAGTGTGCTCTGGACCTTTTGGGAGGGCACGTGGTTCAAACATCCCATCAATGGCTGCCATTGCCAGTCTTGAATTTAGTGCCTGCGACTCAGCTGTCTGAGTCCAGTGTAAGGTGTCAAACAGATTTTGCTTTCACCGCCAGATTCTAAATCGCCGAATGCCAGATAAGAATGCCAAAGATCAATGTGCCCATCGGTTTGTTTCCATTTTCCACATGCGTGGGCAAAGAACGGTGGAACTTGCAAGCCAACTGCGGATATCAGTAGCCAGGGACACGTACTGGTAGCACATTTCCGTGATTTCGGTTTTCATTCCAGAATTATCTGTGACATTCTGTGACTATCTCAAGGTGTCTGATGGAGGATTTTCTCAAGAGGTGATTTCCAAGCTCCCAGCCGCCTGATTCATGGAGGAACCTCGCGTGGACATAGCGATGAAAAGTGGAGATATGGGAAAGCGCGCCTCACTTTCTTTTATTTGACTTACTTGCATGTTGTTTGAATTCTTTCTGGCAGGTCAATAATATTGCGACAATGAAAATCAATCAACCCACATTTTTATCATGTTTCTACCCCACCTGCGAGCTTGGGGTCTGCGTATTTTTTTTTGTGATTTTCTTCAGTTTTCTTCAGTTTTCCTTGGTATCAGCACTCTCCAAACTTTCAACTCCTGGCATTAGACTCCAAATTCCTTCCTGAACCGGTTTCCATATTAGCTAGACCTGATCTTTATCTGTTTTTACAGTGAGTCAGTCATAGAATGTTTTTAATGATGACCTCAGCTACATGCCTCCTTTCACCAGATGTGTTCTGTGCTGGGCCATGTTGGGAGCAACCTATGCCGATGTTATGGTCGTGTTGTGGTTGTGTTGGGCCTAGATTTGGCAGCTTAGCCGATTTTACAGTTTTTAAAATAGCCTGAAGTTTGCCACCACCTCTTCCTGTTGCTCATTCTCCTCACCTCTTCCTCCCCATTCTCCACCATTCCACCATGCAAAGCAGTTGACCAAACCTCGGCCAAAAAATGTGGACGTCAGGCATGCACTACATCATATATACGTACATATGATATCCCGTGCACACCCCTCCCTTCGCCTGATATTGACATCTACATACAGACACAACAAATCTGCCTCAGATTCAGATGTGTGTATGTGTGGGTGTTTGTCAAGTGTAATGTTTACTTCAGATATACTGCAGATAAGTATGACATTTATGGTTTCTTTCATGTCATAACATGTCTTAGATTCTTTGTGAGCTTATCAACCAATACAGTTGTTTCAGCAACATGCCCGGTTTTGGATTGATCAAAGTCTAAGGCTCCAGTGGAGGTTCGGACGTTGGAGTCACCAAGGAATCCGGTGGATAGTCATGGCGCAGGTATCAAGAGACCAATTTCTACAGTAGAAGTAGGCCTTGTATTTTGGTAGTGGACTCATGACTATCCTGATGTGATGAAGTGGCGCTATCCTATAGGTCATCATCGCAACGAGTGGCCGGGCGCAACAACTCCAGGTTTGGTGGCCCTTTGAAGCGCAGGAATTGGGGATGATTTTCCACTAGGGTTGACAAACATTTTATGTTCGAAACCACCAGTGAAGCACGTCATCTTCATTCATGTTCTGCTCTTGAAGCCGCCTTTTTCCTTCCGATATTCTTTTCAAGCCTCAGTTGCGAATGCAATTGAAAGCATGCAGCTGCAAGAGTGATGAGTTCAGAACTGTATCAGAACAGAATATTTGGTTTTTGTCACTGGATTCAAGAAGTCGAAGGAGAACCCAAGGACTCCTAATGCTCCTATTTGTTGATTTGCTGCATGGTATCAGTATATCCCTTATGTATGCATATGCATGAATCCCAAAGAAAAGGCACATCCCTTTTTCTACGTCCTTACAATGCCAAAATCTACATCTCTCGTCTCTCGGTCACCACACAGAAATCTCGGACGCCCCCCCGTTCCGCGGCCGCTGGCAGCTGGGTGCCATGGCAAAGGCGAAGCTGGCGAAGCTGGACGCTGCTCATCGCCTCAAAGAGGACCGAACCAAAAATGATCTGGGTAAATTTCCGATAAAGACTGGCAGCGGCACTCCTCACCGGTACGACCCATGATGCTTGACATTGGGGTTATCATTCGCTGCTTAGTTTACTTCAGATTTGTGAAAACAATGAAGGGATTGTTCATGACATGTTTGTGGGATTTGCTTGTACATTTGGGAATGCATTTCAAGCCTGAAATTGGAGATGTACAGTAATTTTTAGTGGTGATTTAATCATGGATTGGTTAGGGGATGTTGTAAAAATGGGGGATGCTGGAATCTCACATTGCATGAAACTCCGTACTTAACATGATTTAACTACCCCCCCTCCCCCCCCTGGCTGGTTCACAAGCAGTTTGGCCGTGGCTCAATCCCCCGTGGGGACACCATTGGCATGTCGCCGGCAGCAAAAACGGCAGCATCTGCATCCTCAGCATCATTGTGTTTTCGTGCCAAGCTCCCTGCCAAGCTAGCTTTTGTCCCTTACCCCTGGGCCTCAAGTTCTTTAACCATGAGATGGAATAGGGTTCCCTATTTTCAGACAAACTTGTCCTGTCCTACCATGGATGGGGACGGGTCGGAGGAGCCAAAAATCACTTTTTCGAAAGGTATACAATAAAAGGACGCGTCAAGCAGAAACCCCCAAGTTGCGGATGAATTTGAAATCCCCACTTCACATCATCCCAACTTTGAATAATCCCAACATTCACACCATCCCAACTCCACAGCATCTCAACTTCATGTCATCTAACCTTCACAGCATCTCAACTTCATGTCATCTAACCTTCACAGCATCTCAACTTCATGTCATCTAACCTTCACAACATCTCAACTTCATGTCATCTAACCTTCACAGCATCTCAACTTCATGTCATTTAACCTTCACATGTCATTTAAACTTCACAGCATCTCAACTTCATGTCATCTAACCTTCACAGCATCTCAACTTCATGTCATCTAACCTTCACAGCATCTCAACTTCATGTCATCTAACCTTCACAGCATCTCAACTTCATGTCATCTAACCTTCACAGCATCTCAACTTCATGTCATCTAACCTTCACAGCATCTCAACTTCATGTCATCTAACCTTCACAGCATCTCAACTTCATGTCATCTAACCTTCACAGCATCTCAACTTCATGTCATCTAACCTTCACAGCATCTCAACTTCATGTCATCTAACCTTCACAGCATCTCAACTTCATGTCATTTAAACTTCACAGCATCTCAACTTTATTACGAAAGCCAGCTGTCAAGCTTGGCTCAAGTTGCTCTTTGCGAACGAAGTGAGAATAGGGGGTCCGGGGGGCGGTCGCTTCAAAACGGACCATTTTGAGGCACTTCCCCAACTGAATATAGGGTGGCCTCCGTGGTCGATTTTGAGGCTGATGTACCAGGTGGCAATTGGGTGACGGTGGGGTTCGATTCCCCCTGGTCCGTCCAGTGACGTGCATTGGGGGCACGGAAAAACGTGCATTGGGGGCGACGGGAATGGAGGGGGAAATGAAGCAAGAACGGAGTCTCACATGGTCCACTAGTGCAGCATCGGCTTTGCAGCTGCTTTGCAAACTATTGCTGTCTCGAACCATCGCTCCTTTTTTGTTCATAAGTATTTTGTAGCCCAACTGCATGCATGGCTTCAATGCCGGCCCCGATTTTGAGGTCGCCAAAACGGGTGTCTGATCCGAAAGCTTTGCAATCACATGTGTATAGCCATGTGTAGCCCACAGTTTTGCAGTATTGCGGCTTGCAACCAGACAGCATTTGATATCCACCGGACGGGATTCGATGTATTCCACCAGTTTACAACATAGTATCATATCATATCGTGTATAGATTACATATATATATATATAATGTATATGTATGCATCTATGTATATATGTCTACAAGATGTCAATATATTTTGGGGGGCACTAGATTTTGATCCCGACAAACATACCGAAATGAAGTTGTTATTGTGATTCTCATAACTAATTTTGTTGTCATCCTGTAGTGGATCATGTTTAATTTCTCGGAGGTTATACATACCCAAAAGTGACCTCCACCTCCTCTTTTCGGGCAACTCATTATGCTTTTTGTCGGTCTTGAACGATGCTAAGAATTCTAAACACTTTTTAAAAAGTGTTGAGAATTGATTTGCGGTCTTGTAGAGCCCAGCATGCGCGTTCGTTGGTCTCTATTCAGGCATTTCCGGTGACATACATACATACAGACATACAGACATGCATGCATGCATACATACATACATACCTACGTACGTATGTACGTACGACGAGAGGCATCGTGGCCCAAAAAAATGGTGTGCACTGTGCAAGTTAGGTTTGCTGGTGGGTCAATCAACGCCATTCAGGGACTGATGGGTGGCAGTCGTCCAAAGTCGCACAGCAAAGCCCCAATAAACACCTCTATAGCAGGCATGAAGACTCGAAAGTAGTTTGCCGGAAGTTGCTCGACATAGCTCAACTTTGAAACTCTGAGACATCGTCTCGTCATGGATTCTGACTAATAGAAGCTAGCAAATGAGGAACTTGATACACACTTGGATGAATCCACCATCTGCAGAATCTACTCGTACTGGTAATGTTTCTTACTTTTGCATGGCTCCCTCTTAGCTTACCTTCAGCAAAATCTATGGAACCCCATCATTGTCATACTTGATGGAAAGATTAGAAAATCCCATTGTTTCCTGTTCCTGTGGAGTGTCAGGTGTCCAGTGAAGTGCCAGGAATGTAAAATATAACTTGTACAGTATGAAATGTAGGGGTGTCGATTCTATAGTATAGACTGTAAAATCTAACGTCGAACCAGTCCAGTGTGGAATGTAAAATGCCACATATGGAGTGTCAAGTATAGTATGTCAAGTCTCCTGCACATTCCTTCCCTCTCCCCACGGATTCCAAAACGGCACTCAATATAGCCTCGCACTGCCGCCTCCTCCACCAACCCCCGCCGAAATCCCTCCCATCCTCTCCACTCTCGTCTCCCCGTTCCAACTAGTTCCGGCTTTCGTCCCCTCTTCTCAGGTGTCATCTAACCTTCACAGCATCTCAACTTCATGTCATTAAAACTTCACAGCATCTCAACCTCATGTCATCTAACCTTCACAGCATCTCAACTTCATGTCATCTAACCTTCACAGCATCTCAACTTCATGTCATCTAACCTTCACAGCATCTCAACTTCATGTCATCTAACCTTCACAGCATCTCAACTTCATGTCATCTAACCTTCACAGCATCTCAACTTCATGTCATCTAACCTTCACAGCATCTCAACTTCATGTCATCTAACCTTCACAGCATCTCAACTTCATGTCATCTAACCTTCACAGCATCTCAACTTCATGTCATCTAACCTTCACAACATCTCAACTTCATGTCATCTAACCTTCACAGCATCTCAACTTCATGTCATTTAAACTTCAGAGCATCTCAACTGCATGTCATTTAAACTTCACAACATCTCAACTTCATGTCATCTAACCTTCACAGCATCTCAACTTCATGTCATCTAACCTTCACAGCATCTCAACTTCATGTCATCTAACCTTCACAGCATCTCAACTTCATGTCATCTAACCTTCACAGCATCTCAACTTCATGTCATCTAACCTTCACAGCATCTCAACTTCATGTCATCTAACCTTCACAGCATCTCAACTTCATGTCATTTAAACTTCACAGCATCTCAACTTCATGTCATCTAACCTTCACAGCATCTCAACTTCATGTCATCCAACCTTCACAGCATCTCAACTTCATGTCATCTAACCTTCACAGCATCTCAACTTCATGTCATCTAACCTTCACAGCATCTCAACTTCATGTCATCTAACCTTCACAGCATCTCAACTTCATGTCATCTAACCTTCACAGCATCTCAACCTTCACAGCATCTCAACTTCATGTCATCTAACCTTCACAGCATCTCAACTTCATGTCATCTAACCTTCACAGCATCTCAACTTCATGTCATTAAACCTTCACAGCATCTCAACTTCATGTCACTAACCTTCAAGGCTCTTCTTTCACGGCATCTCAACTTCATGGGTCCGGGGGGCGGTCGCTTCAAAACGGACCATTTTGAGGCACTTCCCCAACTGAATAGGGTGGCCTCCGTGGTCGATTTTGAGGCTGATGTACCAGGTGGCAATTGGGTGACGGTGGGGTTCGATTCCCCCCTGGTCCGTCTAGTGACGTGCATTGGGGACACGGAAAAACGTGCATTGGTGGAGGGGGAAATGAAGCAAGAATGGAGTCTCACATGGTCCACTAGTGCAGCATCGGCTTTGCAGCTGCTTTGCAAACTATTGCTGTCTCGAACCATCGCTCCTTTTTTGTTCATAAGTATTTTGTAGCCCAGCTGCATGCATGGCTTCAATGCCGGCCCCGATTTTGAGGTCGCCAAAACGGGTGTCTGATCCGAAAGCTTTGCAATCACATGTGTATAGCCATGTGTAGCCCACAGTTTTGCAGTATTGCGGCTTGCAACCAGACAGCATTTGATATCCACCGGACGGGATTCGATGTATTCCACCAGTTTACAGCATAGTATCATATCATATCGTGTATAGATTACATATATATATATCAATGTATATGTATGCATCTATGTATATATGTCTAACATAGACCCGGGCAAGCCGGCGGCGGAAGTTTCCCAAACATAAATGACCTATAGTTCAAAGACAACCTGTCCCGACCGTGTCCTTCCCTCGACACTCCACACCTCACACTGCACAGTGCACTCTTCGCACTCCAAACTTCAAACTTCACACTCCACACTTCACACTCCACACTTCTCACTTCTCACTGCTTCCTTCACACTCCAAACCTCACACTTCACACTTCACACTTCACACTGCACACTTCACACTTCACAGTCCACACTTCACAGTCCACACTTCACACTTCACAGTCCACACTTCTCACTTCGCACTTCACACTTCACACTTCACAGTCCACATTTCACACTTCTCACTGCTTCCTTCACACTCCAAACTTCACACTTCACACTTCTCACTTCGCACTTCACACTCCACACTTCACAGTCCACACTTCACACTTCTCACTTCACACTTCTCAATTCTCACTGCTTCCTTCACACTCCAAACTTCACACTTCTCACTTCGCACTTCACACTCCACACTTCACACTTCTCACTTCTCACTGCATCCTTCCCACTCCAAACTTCACACTCCAAACTTCACACTTCACACTTCTCACTTCGCACTTCACACTCCACACTTCACTCACACTTCACACTTCACAGTCCACACTTCACACTTCTCACTGCTTCCTTCACACTGCAAACCTCACACTTCACACTTCACACTTCACACTGCGCTCTTCGTCACTTCACACTTCTCACTTCTCACTGCTTCCTTCCCACTCCAAACTTCACAGTCCAAACTTCACACTTCACACTTCTCACTTCGCACTTCACACTCCACACTTCACTCACACTTCACACTTCTCACTTCGCACTTCACACTCCACACTTCACTCACACTTCACACTTCACACTTCACACTTCTCACTTCTCACTTCTCACTGCTTCCTTCACACTCCAAACCTCACACTTCACACTTCACACTTCACACTGCGCTCTTCGCACTCCACACTTCACAGTCCACACTTCACACTTCTCACTTCACACTTCTCACTTCTCACTGCTTCCTTCACACTCCAAACTTCACACTTCTCACTTCGCACTTCACACTCCACACTTCACACTCCACACTTCACACTTCACACTTCACACTTCTCACTTCTCACTGCTTCCTTCACACTCCAAACCTCACACTTCACACTTCACACTTCACACTGCGCTCTTCGCACTCCAAACTGAAACTTCACACTCCACACTTCACACTTCTCACTTCCCACTGCTTCCTTCACACTTCACACTTCACACTGCACTCTTTACGCCCCACACTTCCCACTGCTCTAAACCTACGTGCAACAAAAAAACACTGGTGCCAAAATGGAGAAAATCTGCTAACAAATTTATTTCGCAGCCTTCATGCAGCCACTCCAAGACGATTTATGAAGTAGAGCTGCAAAAGACAATAGTATTACGAATGCAGCCACAGCACGAAGCAACCTTGACGCAGCCATTACAATGCGATCTGCAGAGACTGAGTTGCAAAGCACAATAGAACTACGCGCAACGGCGTCGGAAATTGTAGCTCCAAAACCGGATCTCGACGCCAGAGCGAAAAAAAAACGATTTTGAAGCACTTTTTAAAAGGATTTTTTAAAGGAAAATCACTAGCGCCATCTAGCGCCAAAATGGAGAAAATCTGCTGACAAATCACTGTGGCAGCCTTCATGCAGCCACTCCAATACGATTTACGAAGTCCAGCTGCAAAAGACAATAGTATTACGAATGCAGCCACAGCACGCAGCAACCTTGACGCAGCCATTACAATGCGATCTGCAGAGATTGAGTTCCAAAACACAATAGAACTACGCGCAACGGCGTCGGAAATTGTAGCTCCAAAACCGGATCTCGACGCCAGAGCGAAAAAAAGACGACTTTGAAGCACTTTTTAAAAGGATTTTTAGAAGGAAAATCACTAGCGCCAAAATGGAGAAAATCTGCTGACAAATCACTGTGGCAGCCTTCATGCAGCCACTCCAGTACGATTTACGAGATCCAGCTGCAAAAGACAATAGTATTACCAATGCAGCCACAGCACGAAGCAACCTTGACGCAGCCATTTACACTGCGGGAATGATCCTACAGTTGCAAAGGACAATGGAATTCCATCGGCAACTCATCCACCAGCACCACTTGCAATCCCATTTACATTGCGGGAACGATCCTACAGTTGCAAATCACAATGGAATTCTGTCGACCACACATGCACGAAAAACAGTTGACACCCCATTTACAATGCGGAACCGATCCGAGAATGATCCGAGACCGATCCGAGACCGATCCGAGCATGATCCGACCACACACGAGACCGTCTCGCACCCGTCGCACCGCAGAGGTAGATCATCGAGGTTCGGGGACGGATTTTGTATGGAAAAACATAGGGTTTCGTGCATCTGCTATCTCTCAAAAACGCATTTCGTGCGAGACTTCCTCCAAAACTCCATCGGCAACTCCTCCACCAGCACCACTTGCAATCCCAATTTACAGTGAGGGAACGATCCTAGAGTTGCAAAGGACAATGGAATTCCATCGGCAACTCATCCACCAGCACCACTTGCAATCCCATTTACAATGATCCTACAGTTGGGAATTCGATCCTACAGTTGCAAATCACAATGGAATTCTGTCAACCACACATGCACGAAAAACAGTTTGACCCATTAAACAATGCGGAACCTTCCGAGACCATCCGAACCGATCGAGCATGATCTGACCACACACGCGACCGTCTCGCAACCGTCGAACCGCAGAGGTAGATCATCGAGGTTCGGGGACGGACTTTGTATGGAAAAACATAGGCTTTCGTGCATCTGCTATCTCTCAAAACCGCATTTCGTGCGAGACTTCCTTCAAAACTCCATCGGCAACTCCTCCACCAGCACCACTTGCAATCCCATTTCCAGTGAGGGAACGATCCTAGAGTTGCAAATCACAATGGAATTCTGTCGACCGCACATGCACGAAAAACACTTGAAACCCCATTTACAATGCGGGAACGATCCTACAGTTGCAAATCACAATGGAATTCTGTCGACCGCACATGCACGAAAAACAGTTGAACCCCCATTTACAATGCGCAACCGATCCGATCATGATCCGAACATGATCCGCCCATGATCCGAACATGATCCGACCACACACGAGACCGTCTCGCAACCGTCGCACCGCAGAGGTAGATCATCGAGGTTCGGGGACGGACTTTGTATGGAAAAAACATAGGGTTTCGTGCATCTGCTATCTCTCAAAAACGCATTTCGTGCGAGACTTCCTTCAAAACTCCATCGGCAACTCCTCCACCAGCACCACTTGCAATGCCATTACAGTAAGGGAACGATCCTAGAGTTGCAAATCACAATGCAATTCCATCAGCAACTCATCCACCAGCACCACTTGCAACCCCATTTACAATGCGGGAACGATCCTTCAGTTGCAAATCACAATGGAATTCTGTCGACCACACATGCACGAAAAACAGTTGAAACCCCATTTACAATGCGGAACCGATCCGAGACCGATCCGAGAATATCCGAGCATGATCCGACCACACGCGAGACCGTCTCGCACCCGTCGCACCGCAGAGGTAGATCATCGAGGTTCGGGGACGGACTTTGTATGGAAAAACATAGGGTTTCGTGCATCTGCTATCTCTCAAAAACGCATTTCGTGCGAGACTTCCTCCAAAACTCTATCGGCAACTCCTCCACCAGCACCACTTGCAATCCCATTTACAGTGAGGGAACGATCCTAGAGTTGCAAATCACAATGGAATTCCATCGGCAACTCCTCCACCAGCACCACTTGCAATCCCATTTACAGTGAGGGAACAATTTCTTTGCTAACTCTTTCTGTGACTAACTCTTTTCCTCACTAACTCTTTCTTTGACTAACTTGTTTCTTTGCAAACTCTTTCTCTGACTACCTCATATATCCTGACTAACTCTTTCTTTGACTAACTCTTTCCCTGACGAACTCTTTCTTTGACTAACTGTTTCTTTGCTAACTCTTTCCCTCACTAACTCTTTCCCTCACTAACTCTTTCTTTGACTAACTCTTTCCCTGACTAACTCTTTCTTTGACTAACTCTTTCCCTGACTAACTGTTTCTTCACTAACTCTTTCCCTCACTAACTCTTTCTTTGACTAACTCTTTCCCTGACTAACTGTTTCTTTGACGAACTCTTTCTTTGACTAACTCTTTCTGTGACTAACTGTTTCTTTGCTAACTCTTTCTTTGACTAACTCTTTCCCTCACTAACTCTTTCTTTGACTAACTCTTTCCCTGACTAACTGTTTCTTTGCTAACTCTTTCTTTGACTAACTCTTTCCCTCACTAACTCTTTCTTTGACTAACTCTTTCCCTGACTAACTCTTTCTTTGACTGACTCTTTCTTTGACTAACTCTTTCTTTGCTATCTCTTTCTTTGACTAACTGTTTCTTTGACTAACTCTTTCTTTGCTAACTCTTTCCTTGACTAACTCTTTCCCTGACATTCTAAAAGTCCGTAACACGGAAGTTTCTCCCCCTAAACTTCCTTTGACTACTACTACTACTACTACTACTACTACTACTACTACTGCTACTGCTACTGCTACTGCTACTGCTACTGCTACTGCTACTGCTACTGCTACTACTGCTACTACTACTACTACTACTACCACTACTACTACTACTACTGCTACTACTACTACTACTACTACTTCTACTTTTCTTGGTCCGCATTGCGGGGGCACCCCCCCATCCGCTTTTTTTAACAGGCTCCCCTTGCTGGCTACTCCTACGTCCTTTGTTCTCATATGCATCGTTTTTCCCCACCTGCCAGGTGAGGGTTGTTAGATTTTATGTCAGTTGCCTCCTCCTCCTCCTGCTCCTCCTCCTCCTGCTCCTCCTCCTCTCCTCCTCCTCCTCGTCCTCCTCGTCCTCCTCGTCCTCCTCGTCGTCCTCGTCGTCCTCGTCGTCCTTGCTCAACTGCGACCCGCGATCCACAGTGTTCTCTGCCGGACCTCAACCACGACCATCCACGCCCAGTGTTCCCTGCCGGACCTCAACCACGACCATCCGCGCCCAGTGTTCCCTGCCGGACCTCAACCACGACCATCCGCGCCCAGTGTTCCCTGCCGGACCTCAACCACGACCATCCACGGCCAGTGTTCCCTGCCGGACCTCAACCACGACCATCCACGCCCAGTGTTCCCTGCCGGACCTCAACCGCGAGTATCCACGCCCAGTGTTCCCTGCCGGACCTCAACCACGACCATCCCCGCCCAGTGTTCCCTGCCGGACCTCAACCACGACCATCCACGCCCAGTGTTCCCTGCCGGACCTCAACCGCGAGTATCCACGCCAAAAGATATGCCACATAGAGTGCCAGAAGATATGCCAGATAGAATGTTAGAAGATATGCCAGATAGAATGCCAGAAGGTATGCCAGATAGAATGTGAGCTAGAATGCCAGAAGATATGCCAGATAAAGTGCCAGAATGTTTGCCAGATAGAATGCCAGCAGATTTGCCAGATAATATGCCAGAAGATATGCTAGATAGAATGCCAGATGGAATGCCAGAAGATTTGCCAGATAATATGCCAGATAGAATGCCAGATGGAATGCCAGAAGATATGCCAGAACATATGCCAGAAGATATGCCAGAAGATATGCCAGAACATCTGCCAGAAGATATGCCAGAACATCTGCCAGAAGATATGCCAGATAGAATGTTAGAAGATATGCCAGATAGAATGCCAGAAGGTATGCCAGATAGAATGCCAGATAGAATGTCAGATAGAATGCCAGAAGATATGCCAGATAAAGTGCCAGAATGTTTGCCAGATAGAAGGCCAGCAGATTTGCCAGATAATATGCCAGAAGATATGCTAGATAGAATGCCAGATGGAATGCCAGAAGATTTGCCAGATAATATGCCAGAAGATATGCCAGATGGAATGCCAGAAGATATGCCAGAAGATATGGCAGAACATATGCCAGAAGATATGCCAGAAGATATGCCAGAACATCTGCCAGAAGATATGCCAGAACATCTGCCAGAAGATATGCCAGGTAGAATGCCAGAAGATATGCCAGATAGAATGCCAGATCGAATGCCAGAAAATATGTCAGATAGAATGCCAGAAGATTTGCCAGTAACAAAATGTATAAATGTCATGGTGGGGATCACACGAAGTAAAGTAATTACTTACTACTACTACTACTACTACTACTGCTGCTGCTGCTGCTACTACTACTACTACTGCTACTGCTACTGCTACTGCTACTGCTACTGCTACTGCTACTGCTACTGCTACTGCTACTGCTACTGCTACTGCTACTACTACTACTACTGCTACTACCACTACCACTACTACTACCACTACCACTACTGCTACTACTGCTACTACTGCTACTACTGCTACTACTGCTGCTACTGCTGCTACTGCTGCTACTGCTGCTACTGCTGCTACTGCTGCTACTGCTGCTACTGCTGCTACTGCTGCTACTGCTGCTACTGCTACTACTGCTACTACTGCTACTACTGCTACTACTGCTACTACTGCTACTACTGCTACTACTGCTGCTACTGCTGCTACTGCTGCTGCTGCTACTGCTACTGCTACTACTACTACTCCTGCTACTGCTACTGCTACTGCTACTACTACTACTACTACTACTACCACCACTACTACTGCTACTACTACTACTACTACCCCTTCAGCCTCTCCTTGAAGCCCCCCTTGAAGCCCCCTTAAGCCCCCTTGAAGCCTCCCCTTAAGCCTTCCCTTGAAGACCCCCCTTAAGTCTCCTTAAGCCCCCCCTTGAAGCCCTCTTGAAGCCCCCCCTTAAGCCCCTCCTTAAGCCTCCCCTTAAGCGCACCCTTAAGCCCCCCCTTAAGCACCTCCTTAAGCCCCCCCTTAAGCCGCCCCTTAAGGTCCGCCTTAAGCGCTCCCTTGAAGCCTCCCCTTGAAGCCCCCCTAAAGCCCCCACTTGAAGCCCTTCTTTAAGTGTCCTTAAGCTTCCCTTTAAGTTCCTTCTTCAAGCTCCCTTCGTGTGAAGGGTAATGGGCCCCAAATGGATATGGTGATGCTCCTGGTTGGTTGCAGCACCAGGTCAAGAGAGGCACATCAGGAGTGACCTTTCAAGCTCCGGTTCCAACTTCTCCTGCAAAGACTCTGCCCTGAGAGAAGCAACAGAGCGTCACAAGTAACAGCCAAAAAGGTCCACAGACTGTCAATCTTTTCAGCAGAAAAGATTGCAGAAGCCGACGGTGCAAGCCAAATGAAAATTCCTCGACATAGCCTCTTTCCGGTCGATCTGACGCAAAAGAACAGGTGTTTCTTCTTGAAACCATCTCGAGTCTCATTTGATTTGGCCCTGAGCTCGCTTCTAAGTGGTGCCAATGGAGAAAGCTGCTGCTAGAAAGCCCTTTTTACGCGCCTGCTTTTTCACGTTTTTGAGAACAAAAAAGGGTCTCGTCTTTGGTTTCATTGTTTTGCTTCAATTTCCACTGCCTCGAAGCCTGCCTCGAAGCTTGCCCTGTGTTTTGTTCTGTAGTCTCGCGACACTGGAGTTCGAGACTTGCATTGAGGTCTGCCTTCAACTTTGTTTCATCTTGAAAACTTTTTTGTTTTGCTACAATTTCATCAAACTGAAGCCTCGAGACTTGCCAGCTACGGCCTAATTTTTCCGCAAGGCAGCACTCAACCTTGCTGGCGTTCTTTTGACAGGCGCCCTGTGCCTTTCGGCGGGTCGCGGTGTATTGAGACTTACTCGTCGTCTCGTCGTCTACCACGTCACGATCGCGGCCCCGTACAAGGGAGGAATCGATCCGCCGCTAGCTGTCTATACCACTATCTCGTCGCTTTAGCACTCAACCTTGCTGGCCCTTGCTTGTGCTTGTAGGTCCTTGAGTCGATCTCCTTTCAGCCAGTCGAGGTCAGACGCTCGTACTAAAATGAGTCGATATCGTACGCTTTTTGGCTGGTTGGTTTGGTGGTCATGATATCTGTTGGCGATTGCAAGGGGGGGATACGACCATGAAGGCGTTGTATTTAAAGATCATCTTCTCATTTGTTCAAGGTTTTCTTGTTCCGGATTGGCATTGAACTTAGGCCAATCCCAGGTGGTTTCTCCTCTTCTGAGGCCTTGGATGCCATAGGCAATCGTTGCAACCACCTGAGCCATGCCGATGAGTCCCATCATGTCGAGTGGGGAGACCGTCACTCCGCACACTGATTTTGCCTGCTTGTATTTCCTGCACTGGGTGGGACGAAAAGACATGATATGTGACAGCTTGCAGGGACTGGTATTGTTTTACAGGAATATGTAGGACTTCTGCACGAATCTTTAAGATTTTCGTAGAAGTTCATGGTCAGGGACTCGTGGATGCGTTGATGGGATAGGTTGATGTCTCCACCAAGACCATAGGGTAGCAACAAAGTCGACCTCGTCGGCGTTTTGTAGCCTTTGTATGCGTCGCATTAGTTCTTGTAAATCATTAGGGACAGCATAGGGGTCCTCCAGAGGCGCCGGATATTCGCTGAGAAATATCTCTCCGTAGAGGAGGTGCCAGATGCATACCATCACTCCTTGCATCATGAAGGCAGTGCCTTGCTTGCACTGGCGCAACTCTCTCGGCCGTAGCCCCTCTAGGCCAAAGAGGCGGGCGAATGTTCTCAACGGTCTAGGCCATTTCTTCTTTTCCTGCTTACTCAATTCCTCTGGAGGAGGTGCATGTCTCGCCGCTGAGAGGTTTCACACGGCGCGCCACAAATAGTGGCAGAAATTCTGCCAGCTTCATAGAGCTTCACCAGATTGCTCCATGAGGTGGCGGTATCGGTCAGGTCACCATAGTGTGGTGACACAGCAGTGTCCATTGACAGCACTTCAATGTGCAAACCCCGCTCTTCTGCCATTTGAGTGAGGTGCCAGTGAATATCATGCTGTCTGCGTCTACCACTAAATAGGTGAACTACAAGAAATGTTGGTCGACTATCAATTCCACGCGTCATGGGGATAGCCGCATCCTTCGGAAGAAATTCCCATTTGATCTTCCTGATTTCATCATGCCACTCTGTCTGTTGCTGGAAAAGTGAACTGATGGTATCAGGATCTGCCCTCTGAAGGCGAACCTTCCGCGCTTTGTCATAATCATACTGTGGTCGGTGCGCCACATCTGCAGGGATTCGAACCACCACCGGCAGTCTGTCAGCGCTGGCAACGCCATACCAACTGAGCCATCGGGTCGCCTATGGCATTGCTGAAATTCCAAATCCGTCTCATCTGTTCTTCCAGCATCCAAAACGGTGACTTTGTCATCACCCAAACGCAAATATCTTCACAATCCTCATTGCAAAGTTTCCAAGCAGCAATGAGCTCAAAGACCTTTGCCTCACGGTAGTGGAGAGCGATGACGCAAGTCGTCGCTCGTCTTCCACAAAACATGGATCCCAAACTTTTGTATCTTCTATTCCAGCTTGGATTCCCATGCAGACTTTGCGAAACACACACATCACCAAACCAATGATGATGAAACTTTCCCACTTGCTGAGCAAGTGTTTCCAAAACGCCTATTGCAGGCAAAACAGTTGTAACTTCTCACCATGGACACCATTGTTGGTGAAAATCACTGTAAACAAAACTGTGCAGAACTCAGCGGCACCAGGTAGTACCATATTTCCACACATAAACTGTTTGTTTTGCTGCAATTTCCATCAAGACTCTTCTTCGTTGCGCTCTTCCAATGTAGAAACAAAATCAAACCAACACCGAATAGACATCAAACATGGGACGCCCTAACTCCATTTCAAAAATCATATCAATTTCAGGTGCCAAAAAATGGTCATGACAATCTTTCCCTTCTTGTTGATTGAAGAGGCCCTGTGTTCTAAAGCCTGCAATCGAGGCACTTCAAGGCGCGTTGAAGTGGCTGGTCCACTCGGGAGTTTCAAGTGCGACCCGCCGAAAGGCAACGGGCGCCGACAAAAAAAAAATGGAATTTCAGCAATGCCATGAGACGAGAAGTTTCGTTTTTGCACGGAAGTTTTTTGAGCATGAGTTTTATTTTGTGCTTGAAAAATCGAAAACAAATAACTTGTACAAACCAGTTTTCGATGTGTTTTTTTGAAGACAACAGTTTGTTTTAGCAGAAGCTGTTGCGAAGTTTCTTTCAAACGACACTCATGAGAGATGTGTGTGCAACCGCACATTTTCATCTCAAGGAGGCTCAAAGGAGCCAAGCTTGGTTCAAACAAGAGTCAAAGCAAAGGACAGGAAACAAGCTCAGACTTTGTTTCCTTCGGTTCGCTGGAGCAAAAGTTGGAACTTGAGAGACGGACTGTGTGTTTGAGTGGAAGGTTTTTTTAAGTTGTGTTGTTAGGTTTTTCGCCCTTTGGATGCACCAAGCCCACCAGCGAGGTGACTGCTGCTGCGCAGACTCCCCCCTGTAGGTACCACCTTGGCCTAGGCATCTACAACGTTCAAACAGCAGTTGAAGGGATGGATGGCAACAAACGATCACACATGCTGCATTTGTGCGGGCAATTGTTGCGCCTCGTCCTCATCCCATGTCATGTGGAGGGAGAACCCTATCAGTGGACCCGCACAACGGCACTTTCCTTTGCTGCCGAAATGGACGGACATGTCTTGGGCACACTGTGTGCAGTGACAATGGCATTACTCACCAATCGATTAGACCTGTGCATTCAAGGGCTCTTTGGTGCAGGCAAGTCAAAATCGATGGCAGTCCTCATCCTCGCACTGATCGAAATCGACACCACCAATAGCCTTAAGATATTGTTTATATGCAAGGAAAGCTCAGGCACTCGATCCTTTGCTGACCTGCTCCTATGGCTCGACCCCCCGTCGGGGGTGTTTGGGCGCATAGGCAGGTTAGTAGGGGACCAAGAACGTAACAAGAGCAGTTACTCCCACACCAAATTCGACATCCATCCGAGAGAAAGAAGACAAATGCTGAGCAAGTGCCAGCTAGTTTTGGCCACAGGAGGTACTGTAGCCCAAGATCTCACCATGCAATGGTCCACGCTGGGCGGCTTCATGCAAGAGTTGTCCCTCATGGTCATCGACGAAGGCCAGCAATATGGCACTGACCGAGAAATTGCAGTCATTAGCCTGCTGAGACAACAACCCCTAGTCCTGTGGACGGGAGACTCAGAGCAGACGCCAGGAGGTATTGCTCGAGCAGCCCCCAACGCCAAACGATCTCGGCAACTCCTCTTAGCCAAAAAGCATGGGCTACGCAGTGACCGCAATTACTACATGCCATCTAACTTAGCAGATGCAATGATTCGACTGTTTGACGGCTCATCCAATGAAGGTCTGACCACCCTCAGCCAAATCCTCCGTCGAGGCCAGCACACGCTGGGTCAGCTATGGACAAACCAGCTCTCGCCACAATCTACCCTGAAGGCGACGAACGCTGTCCTCCCCGGCCTGAGAGCACAATTTGAAGCAGCCCAGCCACATGAGCAAAAACAACTCCCCACAATTGTGGACACCGAACTGCTGGCAGGCACAACAGTCAACTTTCCACGGTCCCTGGTACGCCTTGCCTGGATTTTGCAACATGCCGCGACTCTCCTACCCGTGGCTGGCGACATACAAGCAGTGCTAAACTCCCATACCGCAGGAGTGAGCGACATCCATGCATGGGGATTGATGCTACCGTCTAGCTCAAGAGTTAGCCCGGTGACATATCATTCAGTAGTGGCTGTCAGATACCCTGATCTTTGCAGACTCATTAACGACATGTGGGAACTCGGAAGTTTCGCCTCCGGAGGACTTCCAGACAGGCCACCAGGGTTCCAGTTCGTGCTTTGGGACACCAATGCTAGAATCAATGGGCTAGTTGCTACAGACCTAGAGACGCTCGTATCAGAAGTGCTTGCTCCTTTCCCCTCGACTGCCGGGTTCGCCAATGGGCTCTTCGTAATGACCACTGCAACAGATCACAAGAACAACCTCACCCGTTCAGTGCTCAAGAAAGATTACGCCCGCACTCTCCGCGTAGAAACAATAGCCAACTCAGCAGGAGGGACAGCACAAGTAGCAATCGTAGCCCAGCCGAGTATTGGATTCCTGAATGCGAAGTGCTACTCCAACGGCTCCCCTACGGAAGATACAGAAGACTGCCTTGGCCGAATTACTGTCGGACTTACCCGCTCAAAATCCTTAACCGTATTGGTCTCCCCGCTCGATATGATGGGGCTTATGGGCATGGCTCAGGTTGTTGCGACCATAGCATATGGCATCCGAGGCCTTCGAAGAGGAGAAACGACATGGGATTGGCCTGACTTCAACGCCGACCCAGCACAGGAAAATCTTGCACAGATGAGTAGATGGTCTCTGAACGCAACACCCGCATGGGAATTCCCTGCCCTTGCAATCGCAAATCAATACCATGACCAACAGACCAATCAGGTGAAGCGAGCGAGATATCGTCTGATATTGGTGCGAGGGTCAGATCTAGCGTGGCTGAAGAGAGATCGCCTCCAAGAAGTCAAAGCAAGGCTGGCAGCTGAACACAAATGGATTCCTGTTCAGAATCTCCCGTTCCCGGAGGTCGTCCTGTATGCCTACGCAGCTGATCGTACGCCCTTTCCCACATACGTATGCCTGCCCTCAGGATTGTACAAGGCGCGTACAGGGCAGATTGTGGCACAGACCGGCCCTGAACAGGAAATCCTACCCTTGCCAGGTATGTACTTCTTTGATGGATGGCGGGTACATCCAACACTACCAATCCCCAGCGACCTACCATGCACCAAAGAAGCGCCAGTCCGGGATATCGCTCCTGCTACACCGTCCGCTGGTACGGGACCAACCCGGTCGCCAGAAGAAGAAGCGAGAGACATCCTTGCGACAGCCGCCAAGAATCAGGCGGAAGATGGACCAAATACAAGGAGGGCAGCGGTCCGCGCATATAAGTACCTACGAGCCATGGTCAACCAATATGAGTCCACCATACAAGAGGTGCATAAGGCGGCCCGCATCCACACACAAATGAGCAAAGGCACAGCAGGTGCAACCGCAGATTATTGACCACAAGGAGGAGCGCTCCCAATAATATCTCCAGAATTGACCTCCGAGCTACTGCATTGCCTATCCACGCTGCCTGACCCATGGCCCCTGGCTAAGATCACAATAGATATGGAGAAACCAAGCCAGTGGGTCTCCAAATTGTGCCGACTCTACTTTGCTGACGAATATGCCAGACGAACAGTAGGATTACCCTCGGCAACACACGTCCCAGACATCGAGACAGCACTCCAGGCTGTCCAGAAAATCCTCCCAAAGCTTGAGGCTTTTTTTTTCCGTCCAACGCCTTCATGGCTTCCGCCAGGTCGTTACACACATTCAATCGCGGCAAACAGTTGAATTGTAATTTACATGCAGGGCTGTCAACTTGTCGAAAGCCACAAAAGTGCTGGTAGTGGACCAGTACACAGTCCAGAAGCTGTCCCAGCAAGAAAACAGACAAGAAAACAAACCAAAAGCAACAAAGCAAAAACAGGCAAAAAACACACAACCACAACAAAACCAAAACAAAAACGACACAGAGACGTGGGATCGCCACCAGCAATGGAAATTACATGCATAATGACATCTTATGTGTCATATGAGAGAATGGCCCAAAACAAGAAGCAAAACAGGAAAACCACAAAACACACCAATGGGCCATGTTGGTGGGTGAGCGAAGCAACAAAGCTCCATGCGGAAACCAGGGATCCCCCCAGCCAGGATCCCCGAGATCACAAAGAGCAGCCGTACAGGCATGACATTACACCCTGGCACTTCGAAGCAAACACCGACAACGCCGGGTCGCAACGAGAGTGGTGAGAAACGAAAAAACGGTGAAACAGGAAGGTGAAACAAGATCTAAGGTGAAAATGACAGCAATAGCTACGGCACTCAGGGCACACTCAGAGTCCGCTCAGTTGTTCTTTTCCAAGCATCATCATCATTGGGAGCTGTAGTGCACTTTCCGGGGCATACCGCTTTCAAAGCTGAATCCAATGCGATCGAGTTAGCGATGATCGCTAGCTCGACAACATTGATGCAGGCTTGCAAGCGTGGAGCTCCTCGAGCGGTCAACTTGCAGGCGTTGCAGCCAATTGCATTGATGCGGCCGGTTGACCATGGTAGCTGGCTCAGTCACATTGATACAGGGATGCGAGCGTTTTCCTCTGAACAGGGACCAGGTCTGTCATCAAAGTGTTCAGCCGAGGTTCTGGACAGGCAACTTGTGTCAGCTGTGTTGAGGTCCTCTGTCGGGTAATGTTGTACGCTCGCTTGCATGAGCTGTAGCTGTCGACTTATAACTTCACGTTCTGTAACATTGGCTCGGGCCTCTACACGGATGCGCAGACTCCTTATGCAACAGCAGGCTGTGTGTATGGCTCTGCAATCTTGCTCGTTGATAACGCCTGCAAGGAGTTCTGTTTGCTGCAATAAGGCATGGGTGTCTTCCAGTGTTCTGAGGGTGTGCGTCAGTTTAAAACATAGTCCTGCAAAAGGAGGAGATCTTGTGCCTCATTGTGACTCTAGGGTTCTTGAGGCAGGCATGCCAATTCACTCGGTTGCGCTGTACTCATATGGCCAGGCGGCATTCGAGCAGTGAAGGTACTGGATTGAGCTGAGCAAAACAGCAACGGGCGCCATGGCTTGATGTACTTTGACATCGTCCTACGCTACCAGTAACAAGATATATATAGTGGCCTATTAAAAATGTTACCATTGTCCCCCTCCCCCTTCCTCCCTTCCCATAGTTACAAAGGCAAGCTTACCACCTCGTCAGCTCCACAAGGCAGTAGTCAACCATGGGTACCCCATGGTGACAGCACTTATCTACACCTATCTACACAGTGGTTCCCTGTCATGTGTGGCAACCGTGGGTACCCCACGTTGACCGTGTGAGACTACTGGAACTGCACGGGCTGACTGGCGCTGGGGTGTTCGTGGCTGCCGGTGCTACTGGCTGTGCTACTTGAGGGGGGTGGGTCACCACTTTCTACTGGTTTGATCATTTGCGCGATAAGTGGATGGCTTTGCTTTGCAAGCAGAATCCTAGTCATTTCGCGAGTGAAAGCTGCAGGGTCGTCCACTAGTGCCTTCGCTTCCGCCAGTGGCCTGTCAAGGACAATGGCAATGAGCATTTCTCCGCCATCTTTCTGGATGAGGGCCGGCCGGCCGGCTTGCATCTGTGCAAGAATTGCCACCGCCTTGTTTTCACACAGGGTGCGTTCCCATTCCTCCAGGGCTCTTTGCGCCAGGGTGCCAGTTTGTGGTGGGGCATTTTGAGCTGCCGGTGTCCCCAATGCACGGATGAAGGGACTGTCAGGCAGCGTGGAAGACGGCAGGTTTGTGATAGCGGCTACTGCACGTGAAATGTCACCATCTTTGACTTCATAAGAAGGGGAAGATTTCTGCCCAATGGCCGGCTCGGAATCAGCCCAGAGTTGCCGCAGCGTGTATCCTGTCTTCGGTTCCATGTACCTTCTGTTCCATACTGCGTTGTGAGACCATTGGGGTGCGTCATGGTTTATTTCAACTGAATCTCTTTTCATGTCATATTCTTTCAGCATGTCATCAAGTTCTTGGTGGGTCGCAGATCGGTGAATACAACATTGCCTAACGGCACCATCGATGTGCAGTGGCCATCCCACTGGCATGTGGGAGTCTTCTAGAAGCCCATCACCATTTTGCTCGATGATTGTGCCTAGCATAGGGACATCAATTGTTGCCTTGAGGCTAACCTGCGCACGTTTGCACTTCCATGTATCTGGTGCGAGCAAGCCACGCGCGGCCAGTAATGCTAGTGCTGGGAATTCCGGTTGGTCTTTCATCGGTAGCACCTCTTCCTTAATGACTAATTTAAGACCGTGTAGCGGTTGGGGCTGCCCTTGGTCTGGTTGAGGCGTGGTCTCTTTGGGCACCGCGATGTCTTCAAACCAGGTGGGGCGGACCGACTGGACACCTATTGTACTGGCGGAACTTGCGTTCTTGATGCTTTCCCTGCGCAGGCTGTGGTAGACAGGAGGGATCATCCATGCGGGCACAAAAACAGTGATAAACTGAACGTTCCAGATGACCTGCAGGTTCTGCGGCTTAATTTCAGGAGTGATGCATCTCACTTGACCATCTATGACTCGCGTGTACGATTCGGAGCGGTCAAACGATGCTGTGACTTTTAGGCCGAGGTATAGTTCTCTAAACCAGTATTCTTTGAGCAACATAAAGGAAAGATGAGGTGCCCTCACTTCCAATACGTGCGTTGCTGGTATCAGGAAGGTGACTAACCATTCGGCCAAAAATTCAATCATCCTTGCTTCAAGCTTTGGGAGGATTTTCTGGACCGCCTGGAGCGCTGTCTCAATGTCTGGGACATGTGTAGCCGAGGGCAATCCGACTGTTCGCCTGGCATATTCGTCAGCAAAGTAGAGTCGGCACAATTTGGAAACCCACTGGCTTGGTTTCTCCATATCGATCGTGATCTTAGCCAGGGGCCATGGGTCAGGTAGCGTGGATAAGCAATGCAGTAACTCTGAAGTTAGTTCTGGGGATATAACTGGGAGCGCCCCTCCTTGTGGTCGATAATCTGCAGTTGCCCCTGCTGTGCCCTTGCTCATTTGTGTGTGGATGCGGGCCGCCTTGTGCACTTCTTGTATGGTGGACTCATATTGGTTGACCATAGCCCTTAAGTACTTGCATGCGCGGACTGCTGCCCTCCTTGTGTTTGGCCCATCTTCGGCCTGATTCTTAGCGGCTGTCGCAAGGATGTCTCTCGCTTCTTCTTCCGGCGACCGAGTTGGTTCTGTACCAGGTGCAGGTGCAGTCGGAGCGATATCTTGGACTGGCGCTTCTTTAGTGCGTGGCAGGTGGCCGGGGATTGGTAGCGTTGGGTGTACCCGCCATCCATCAAAGAAGTATATACCTGACAAGGGTAGGATTTCCTGATCTGGGCCGGTCTGCGCCACAACCTGCCCAGTACGCGCCTTGTACAATCCTGAAGGCAGGCATACATATGTGGGAAAGGGTGTGCGATCAGCCGCATAGGCATACAGGACAACTTCCGGGAACGGGAGATTCTGAACAGGAATCCATTTATGTTGAGCTGCTAGGCCTGTCTTGACTTCTTGGAGGCGATCTCTGTTCAGCCACCCAAGATCTGACCCTCGAACCAATATCAGACGGTATCTCGCTCGCTTCACCTCGTTGGTTTGCTGGTCCTGGTATTGGTTTGCGATTGCGAGGGGAGGGAATTCCCATGCGGGTGTTGAGTTCAGCGACCATCTACTCATCTGTGCAAGATTCTCCTGTTCTGGGTTGGCATCGAAGTCAGGCCATTCCCATGTCGTCTCTCCTCTTCGAAGGCCTCGGATGCCATATGCTATGGTCGCGACCACCTGAGCCATGCCCATAAGCCCCATCATGTCTAACGGGGAGACCAACAGGGTTAAGGATTTTGAACGGGTGAGTCCGACAGTGATTCGGCCAAGGCAGTCTTCCGTATCCTCCGTAGGGGAACCGTTGGAGTAGTACTTCGTGTTCAGGAATCCAATACTGGGCTGGGCTACGATTGCTACTTGTGCTGTTCCTCCTGCTGAGTTGGCTATTGTGTCTACACGGAGAGTGCGGGCATAATCCTTCTTAAGCACTGAACGGTTCAAGTTATTCTTGTGGTCTGTTGCAGTGGTCATTACGAAAAGCCCATCGGCAAACCCGGCATTCCTGGGGAAGGGGGAGAGCACTTCTGACACGAGCGTCTCTAGGTCTGTCGCTACTAGCCCATTAATTCTAGCATTGGTGTCCCAAAGCACGAACTGGAACCCCGGTGGCCGGTCAGGAAGTCCTCCGGAGGCAAAACTTCCAAGTTCCCACACGTCGTTGATGAGTCTGCAAAGATCAGGGTATCTGACTGCTACTACTGAGTGGTATGTCACAGGGCTAACTCTTGAGCTAGACGGGAGCATCAATCCCCAGGCATGGATGTCGCTCACTCCGACGGTCTGGGAGTTTAAAACCGCTTGTATGTCTCCGGCCATGGGTAGGAGGGTAGCAGCATGCTGCAACATCCAGGCAAGGCGCACCAGGGACCGTGGAAAGTTGACTGTTGTGCCTGCCAGTAGTTCTGCGTCCACGAATGTGGGGAGTTGTCTTTGCTCATGTGGCTGGGCTGCTTCAAATTGTGCTCTCAGGCCTGGGAGGACAGCATTAGCCGCCTTCAAGTCTTCGGTAGCCTGTGGCGAGAGTTGGCTTGTCCATAGCTGACCCAACGTGTGCTGGCCTCGACAGAGGATTTGGCTGAGGGTAGTTAGACCTTCATTGGATGAGCCGTCAACTAGCCGAATCATTGCATCTGCTAAATTAGCTGGCATATAATAATTGCGGTCACTTCGCAGCCCATGTTTTTTGGATAAGAGGAGTTGCCGGGATCGTTTAGCGTTACGGGCTGCTCGATCAATGCCTCCTGGCGTCTGCTCTGAATCTCCCGTCCACAGGACTAGGGGTTGCTGTCTCATCAGGCTGATGACTGCAATTTCCCGGTCAGTGCCATATTGTTGACCTTCATCAATGACCATGAGTGAAAGCTCTTGCATGAAGCCTCCCAGCGTGGACCATTGCATGGTGAGATCCTGGGCTACCGTACCTCCTGTGTCCAACACTAGCTGGCACTTGTTCAGCATTTGCCTTCTTTCTCTCGGATGAATATCGAATTTGGTGTGGGAATAACTGCTCTTGTTACGTTCTTGGTCCCCCACCAACCTGCCTATGCGCCCAAACACCCCCGACGGGGGGTCGAGCCATAGGAGCAGGTCAGCAAAGGATCGAGTGCCTGAGTTTTCCTTACATATAAACAATATCTTAAGGCTGTCGGTGGTGTCGATTTCAATCAAGGCAAGGATGAGGACTGCCATCGATTTTGACTTGCCTGCACCAAAAAGTCCTTGAATACACAGGTCTAGCCGATTGGTGAGCAACGCCATTGTCACTGCACATAGCGTGCCCAAGACATGTCCGTCTATTTCGGCAGCGAAGGAAAGTGCCGTTGTGCGGGTCCATTGATAGGGTTCGCCCTCCACATGACATGGGATAAGGACTAGGCGTAGCAACTGCCCGCACAAATGCAGCAAGTGTGATCGTTTGTTGCCATCCATTCCTTCAACTGCTGTTTGGACATTATAGATGCCTAGGCCAAGGTGGTACCTACAGGGGGGAGTCTGTGCGACAGCAGTTACTTCTCTGGTGGGCTTGGTGCATCCAAACATCCACATAGTATGGAGGAAAAAGGTGCCTGGGAGTGGGCCCCCGTCCCCCTTGACGGTAGCATCTATGGGTTCCAGGTTCTGGCCAGAGGCAAGGTACCAGTCTTGAAGTACCAGGAGTTGTTCTTGGGCAAAGAAATCGATGGCTGGCCCTGAGAGAAAAGCTACTTCGATGGCTCTGGGGCTGCACTGCCTGTGTATTCGGGTGGCAGGCAGTTCATCCTTACTTTTGGATGAGCGTGGCGTGATGGCAAGGACTAGCCCAAAAAGGATTCGCAGGTTTCTGACGTCGCTCGCTGGAGCATCTGTGGTTCCTACCATTGCAACAAGTCTTCCCGTGCCTATGGGGCTAACTTTGTGGTGGCGTGCCTCACTTGCCAGGAGGCTGAAGACTTCCGTTTGGCCTAGGCTCGGGTGTCGGAACGCGAATGCATCCTGTCCTCCTTTAACTCTCCAGTGACCAAACTCACTGCCTTTGAAAAGAAATTCGAATGCAATTGGTTGCCATGGTTCACGAATTGGTCCAGCACTCTGCATTGTAAGCCCCGTCTCATTGTAGCCTTCATTGGGGCTGAGCATTGGGGCTGAGCATTGGCAGATAGTAGTCTAGCATGTAGACAGCCATGGGCAGTTGTAGGGTGCCAAGGAAGTGTTGAACCATGGCTGTATAATTGAGCAGTTTGGCCCTGGACGCAATGCTGACTGTCGCCAATGAGGCCAGATATTGAGTTGCATCTTGCTCCGTTCGTACCTGTGAGTTGCGTATGGCAATATGGCTGACCAGTGCTTGGGTTGTGGTCTCTGGCAACTCGCACATCATTGCTAACTCACGAAGGAGACGCTTAGCTGCCTGTGGGAGTTCAAAGCTGCACCATGATATCAAACGCAGGGGGGCTTGTGAGTAAACTTCAAAGGGAAGCACCCCTGGGGTACTCTCCAACTGTGCTATGTCCTGTCGTCCCTCTGGAAGGGTAACTCGTGTCCAGTGCGGGTAGCTGTGTTGGGCAGTGCCTAGGTATACTCGCCACCCTGTGATGTGTGTGATTGTGAACCCCTGGTGTTGGAGCATCCTCATGTCTTGATTGGACGGGTTCCAGACGCAAAGTCGGTCATCTGCATGGTGGATGAGGTGTACCTGTTATGGGACAGTCTGGGTGTCGTTAGGAGCGATGGCGGCAGAGCAATGGCTGCTAGAACTGTTTTGCCTTCAATGTCTGGGAATTCAGCAAGGATGGTCTCCCATACCATACCTGCATACGAGCCTGCACTGTGCCCTCGAATGAAGAGGGAGCCTACCATGTAACCTGTTAACTTGAGATACTCCACAGAACGGATTTCCGGGGGCAGGCACACTCCGACCAATGGATGCGCAACCAGCAGTTTGGTAAAGAGTCGCAGGCCGTGCTTGTACCCTGGCCATGGTGGTTTCCTGTGTGCCGGGGTAATGGGACAGAAACGTAGGAGTTTCATGGCACGGCTGATGATCTGTGCTTGCAGTTGGTGGGCGTCGGGCACTCCGAGAACATGGCACCAGGTGTGGGCACCAATTGGGAACATGGCTATATGCAGTAGCAAGTATTCTTGGGTGTGGGCGGTTCCTGCAATTGTGCCAGCTCTTGCATTCCAATCATCCTGCTTGCTGAGAGATGGTCCGTAAACATGTGCTTCCTTTCTGCAAGCTAGCAGTACATCCCACTCTTGGTCTAGTTCTCCTCCACCCAATCCAGTGCACTGAACATCCAGGGACCCTGGGTCAGTGGGATTGAGTTGCCAGGCAGTGTTATCCATGATAATGATCTTCCAATCAGTGTATTGAGGGTCGGCATGGCTGGCAAGAACTTCGTTAATGGCCAGTTCTGCGTTGCTAGGGTCAATTCCCAGTCGTTTTTGCAGTGCCTCACGAAGAGGGAGGATCTGGGCAGTGGGCAGTTGGAGGCTAGCTTGCTGTCCGCAGAGGACGTGGGCGGTTTGGCAGGTCTGGGGCCAGGGTGTGTGGTCGTTGTTGTAATTAGGGACTTCCACTGGCGTCCAAAGGCTTTGGAGCAGCAATACTTGCGTCTTGGTAAGGCTGCGCTGTTGTCCGACGTGCGGTTTTGCTACCAATTTACTTCCTCTGACGAAATCGCAGCCTGTGGGGTGTGTCCATAGCGGTGGTGCCTCGTCAACCCCTATGAGCGAAACGGCAAGTGGTTGCAGCCCTTTACTTTGCCACTGTTGGAGCTTCTGTCCGAGGCCGACTTTGCTCCCATGGAAGGCATGTACAACGGGTGGAAGGCTGTACCCATCATCTATGGGGAAGTTAGCCGGGAAGACAGACATGGGGGAGAGTGCTCCCTGCTCGAAGATGGGACGGGCCCATGTGAGGAAGGGCGGGGTTCGCTGGACAAAATCCGGCCGTAAGTAGCGACCATCTCCGTGACGCGGCCATTCTCCTTGCTCAGGGATAGGGAATGCAATGATTCCAGCCCATTCACCTAGCATTGCCCAGGCATGTGTCCAGTCTAGTGGGGTTCTGGCCTTACATCCAAGTAAGGGGGTAAGAACTAGTCCGCCTCTCATCGCTTCCGCAGGGTCTTCTGGCACAGCTGTGGTGGCCAGGAAATTGGCTCGACTGTTGCAAAGTGCGATGACCCATTCGTCCGCCGATCTGCTGTTGGCTGGATGGACTATACGTCTTGCTTTAAGGGCACGCGCATCACTCGCATCGGAGCCGGCGGCATCACTTGGTGGCATGCTAGCATCTGGGGTTTCTAGGTCCATATCGACATCTGCTGCGTAGGTCGGAGCATGTCCTGTAACTATAATCAATCCAGCGTTGAGTTCTGCTTTTGCTTCGGTCGTGAGCAGGACTGCCGGCGGGCATTGACTGGAACTGGCCATAGTGTAGTGCTGCATTGCCTCGGCTCTGCTCGCCTTATCTGTCATGAGATTGACCAGTTCGGCTACCTCAAAGAGCGAGGTGGGCACACAATCAGAGTCCGTGAGTGCAAAGTTCACACTGGGAAAGACTAAGCACAGAGCCTCCAGGACCGCAGCGCCAGCCCAGGTATAATGGACCTGATGCAAACCTGTGTTAGCGTTGATGGGAGTGTGGGTAGCAGTTGTTTTTTCTCGGTAAGGTCCAGTGACTGCACATCTGCCTTTGATCCATGGTGCAAAATACTGCCAGTACTCAGGAGGATTAGTTCCTGATAACGTACGGTTGTCCACAAAGACATAGACAGTGTCATACTGCGATACCCATGAGAGGTTGTCTACAATCCACTGGAAGAGTGTCCTGTGATGGACCTGGCTGGCTGAGGGGCGGCGGATTCCATTCCCGTCGTCCACCATCACTGTCGGGTATGTCAGGGGTGCTCGAGGCATTCGACGGGAGCCTACGTCTGCCCACTTCCAATTCTGTTTAATGTCATCCATACCAAGTGGGGTTTCAATCTCTTTCTCCGACAGGAAGAGTTCGTCCAGTTGGTGGCTTATTCGCAGGATGCCCTGGACATCGGAGAAGTCAATGGGCGCGGCAATTTCCCATTCCTCTCGTGGGGGAGGCTCAGTTCCTTGTAGGAAGTAGGGAGTGTCATCATCAGCCTCTAGAGCATCGAATTAGACCGATTGGTCACTGTCAGCTGACGTATCTTCACGGGGTTTTTCTGTGATGCATGGCACCGTTGGCTCTATGTCTGTATCCGAGTCGTCAGGGTCATCCGTCGCCAAGGAAATGAACCTATTTCAGTCATGAGCTGCTGTATCATTCTGGCGTGGGCGTAACCCTGAACAACCGGTACCCGGTGTCAGGTTTCTATTGTATGACTAGGGCTGTGAGAGACTATCAAGGCGGTAGGGTTCAAATGTTACCAATGAATCAGCGGAGCTAGGGAAACCCCGAACACCCGGTACCCGGGGTCGGGGGTTCTCGTTGCAAGGCCAATTCAAGTGGAGTTTTAAAAACAAAGATTAGGGGGCAACCTTTGAAGCTTATCTATCGCCTTGAGGTGCGAATTGCGTGGCTTATGCCTGACCTAGCTAGAGAAACTAGTAGAGCCGCAAAAGCTGCAGTGAGAAAAAGATTACACAATTACAGATGTGGGAAGCATTCTTCACTAACAATGCATCAGCACCAATCCTCCCAAAGCTTGAGGCAAGGATGATCGAATTTTTGGCGGAATGGCGAGTAACCTTCCTGATACCCGCAACGCACGTATTGGAAGTGAGGGCACCTCATCTTTGCTTTATGTTCCTCAAGGAATACTGGTTTAGAGAACTATACGTCGGCTTAAAAGTCAAAGCATCGCTTGACCGATCTGAATCGTACACGCGCGTCTTAGATGGCCAAGTTAGATGCATCACCCCAGAAATTAAGCCGCAGAATCTACAAGTCATCTGGAACGTTCAGTTTATTACTGTCTTTGTGCCAGCATGGATGATCCCTCCTGTCTACCACAGCCTGCGCAGGGAAAGCATCAAGAACGCGAGTTCCGCCCCAGTGCAATGGTGTCCAGTCTGTCCGCCCCACCTGGTTCGAAGACCTCGCGGTGCCCTTTTTTTTTTCCCTCGAGTTTGGCCGATGTCGCTCTGAGGCTCGGTCCTTACATGAGCATAAGCTGTGAAAAGATGTTTGTACAAGGACACAGTTGGTCCATACGAGCAGGCAGATCAAAATAAACAACAAAACACAAGACCACAAACCACGACGACCCGCAAATCCCCCAGCCAGACTTGCGTTTCGTCAGAGAAAACAGCAAACCAGACCGAAAACCAAACCAGACACACAACAAAAAAGGGGCCGGAGCCCGAACAAAACACCCACAAGATCAATCTGCCAAGGGACACAGTGGTTTGACCACTGCATCACTTTCAAAAACATGCGAAATGAATTAAAATAACCACGACATTCAAGCAGACGTGAAAGCCTGGCCAGCTTGCCTGTCAACTCAGACATAGAAGTGCTAAAAACTGTACATGAGCACGGGGCTATAACTGATGCCTCTCTCAGTGTCCTCTCAGATCAGCTTGTCCAGAAGGCCTCCATGGACAGAGTCGTCACAATAAATCGATGTGAGCAGGAAAGTCGTGGCGGTCTCAGTGCCAGGCACCCCCCCCAGCAGAGGGGGCGGACAGGGATGGCGCACGGAAAGCTTCACAGAGCAGTGAAAAAATACCAAGTTGCCATCGCAAATGTAGTGCAGACCCCTATAAGGGGAGGAATACAAAACTGCAACGTGATTGATCTCAGCCAGCGAAACGTCTGGGCAGTGCTCGCCAAGATGAGGGATACGCAATAGAGTTGTAGTTGTGCAAATAGTATGAAGCCAAACAAGGTGCAGACTCCACACTCAGACAGCAAAGGGGGGCTGAAACTTAGCATGACTGTACACGCTAGTTCCGCCATGCTAGTGCTCCCTTCAGCAAAGTTGTTCTCGTTGTTACAGGTTCGTAAAAATGCAGACCACAGAACTGTTCAAGACGTTTCAGGATGTCATCGTCCCTGAAAGACCTGCAGTGCTTTGCAGTATGCACAGTAGAAGGTTGCAGTCGACCCAAGTCCATAGCGCTATTCACCCACAGAATAGGCAGGCTGCAGAATCACCACATATACCGTCCACCAGCTGACGAACCATGTATGCAGTCTTGTGCTGCGCGCGGGCGCCCTAGGCTATTCCACAGGGAACACCACTGGATTGCTCCAGTGAGACTCGCTGCAGCACAGTCTAGTCCATAGCTTCGGCCGGCTACCTACCGCCCCTCTCGGTTAGACCCGACCAACCATGCAGTGCCACCAGACAAAGGGACACCCCGAAAAGACTCAGAAAAGACGAACGAATTCCGAAAAGTCAACGAATTACCCTTTCACAGGAGGACAAAGCAAAAGAAGAGGGGCAAGGTGAAAAACTCGGGCCCTGGGGGGCACCAAACAAGAAATTCCGTCCTTAGTCACACAAGTGAAGACTGATGTGTCAGTGCCTCTCAGGCCAAATAACCTTAGTCAGCAACCAATCAAACAAACAGATCAGCAAACTCTCACAATCCACTCTAAGCTCCAGGCGTCTCGTGCCTAAGTGAGGGCAAGGAAGAGTATCAAAAGAGTCGGAGGGCACAACAAAACCAACCAAACAAGAAAAACAACAACCCAGGAGCAGAAACCAAACCAACCGGACAAAAGGCACAAACCAAACCAAACAAAAAGGGGGGAGCCGGGAAGGCAAAGGAGGACGGGGGCGGAGAAGGCTGCATACCGCATTAGAGTAGCAATAGTGCAGCTTAGCGGAGACCAATGGGGGACCAGGATCATCAGACTGATGAATACCTCAGCGCGGTAAAACTGAGCATCCTAACAGCACTTGCAACATGGTGGAGAGGGTGCTACACACCCCACAAAGGGCCAGAGGCCTTTGCTGCCATGGGGCCTCGCGGTGCCCAAAGGGCCTACACCTCAAACGGACCAAGGGCAGCCCCAACCGCTACATGACCTTAAACTGGTTATTGAAGAAGAGGTGCTACCGATGAAAGACTAACCAGAATTCCCAGCACTAGCATTACTGGCCTCACGTGGCCTACTTGCACCGGATGCATGGAAATGCAAGCGAGCGCAGGTCAGCCTCAAGGCAATAATTGACGTCCCATGCCAGGCACAATCATCGAACAAAATGGTGATGGGCTTCTGGAAGATTCCCACATGCCAGTGGGATGGCCACTACACATCGATGGTGCCGTTCGGCAATGTTGTATTCATCGATCTGCAACACTCCAGGAACTCGACGACATGTTAAAAGAATACGACATGAAAAAAGACTCGGTAGAAATAAATCACAACGCACCCCAAGGTCTCACAACGCAGTGTGGAACCGGAAATACACGGAACCGAAGCCAGGATACACACTGCGGCAACTGTAGAAAAAGCGCCGTGCACAGATCTGCGGTCAGATCCAACGCTTCTTCGAAATTCCTACAGAACTACGCAGGCGGACGCGTACGTCAACCACGCACACCAAACACAAGCGCAGAGCGTAAATTCACAAACCTAATTAAACTAAAGCAATACCGTGTCAAAAGGATTGTTTCACCCTCGACTCCCACATGCTGACGTCAAGCCTCTTCTTTTCGCTCCAGACGCAACACGATCAGTCACGGGGAAACACAAACACAACAAACAAACAAAAGGAAGGGAGATGTGTTCCCTGTGTCGGTCTGTCTTATGTCAAGTTATGTGACACAGCAGCTCTTGTTCATTAAATGAACTTCTGACACCAGTCCTTCGAGCCGATGTCTCAACTGGTAAACTCGATTCCAGGTTTCCAGATAACAAACCTCAAGTTCTTCAAATAAAGGTCTGTTGAAACTATTCCAGCTGCTACAAGTCTACAAAACTCAATTTCACTATATGAATTCAAAAACATTGAAACACTTCCAAAAGTTCTCAAAGCAAACTGGTTCTCATCCAAACGTGAATAACCAGCTCATTAGTCACAAGCTGACTAACTTCTCAAGAACGAAGTGATTCACACAAGGTATCTGTACAACCTTCTTCTGAATACAAAACATAGTCAGAACACAACGTTCCTTCTCCAAATCAGCTTTCCACATAGAGATAACATCTCACAGCTTCCAACCTCAATGTAGAATAGAATGTTCTGTTCGACATTGCCAATGTAGGTCAGCCAAATACAGTTGTATCGCTGAAGTCTTTCGACCACTGTAATAGCCAATCCACAATGTAGACCAAAGTCTTCTCAAAACAATAAAATGCACACCATAAGATCAAGTGTATGATCCATAGGTCACGATGACGATGATGTAGGTATTGTCCTCACAATACCGAAACATCTCATCACAAAAATCTCAGACAAATAAGATGCCCAAATATGGCCATTGTCCTCACAATGCCAATGCATCTCAAGGTCCAAGACTCAAAGCATAGTAGGTTCTCTCCATCAGATATTTCCCAGCTAGCTTAAACTCTTCTCCAAGAGTTTCTAGCTGTGTTCTCATCACTTGGAGAGAATAAACTTCTCAGTGTTCAGTGTCCACGACACAAGAAGTAATCTCAATGTCAAACCAATGTAGGTATCTTCAGTTCAGGCAATAAGCCGTACCAGACTCAAGTCGAATCCAGAATAAGATGTAGAACTGATCAATATACCACAATCAGTATTGACCTGATCAATGACATCATCCTGATGTCAGAAATGATAAGTCCGAAGACCAATAGAATATTGTGATACATGTTGGTCACATACAAGATTCCTTCCGCAATAAGTAGAGTGTTCTATACCAATCTTCCGACGCGATGAACTCTTGCAGTAGCCTTCCACGTATCTTCTGTGCATAAACTATACAACCATGATGAATGGCATGTCGCTTCACCCTTACCCAAAGGGTGCTCCCATAGGGCGTCAAATTTCCATACCCCCTTTCGACATGACATCTCATCCATTCACATCACTACCAGGTACGGATACCAATCGAATATCCGCAGAAAAATGTTCACGTTCCAGATCATATCCATGATCAAAAGATATCCAAGGAAGCACACGTCTTCCAAAACACAAGGTAGATGATAACGCATCATCCAAAACTCATCTCGTTCGATTCATGCCTAATGTCGTAACTTCCAAATTCAAAATCTCCTCTGTCGCGAAACCAGATGTAGGAATACCAGACTCAGTCCAAAGACTCCTAGGTCTTTCCAGTACTAAACTCGTCTTCCAAAATCCAGTTCCTCGGATAAACCATGGCGTCGATAACGATATATCTACAGTGCTGTTGTCTTCCTACCACAAACAAAACAACAACAGAACAAAACAAAACAAAACAAACACACACACACACACGAGACCCAAGACGAAACCTAACGTCGCACGATCGGAGTCAACACGAAGACAAAGGCCAACTGTTTCAGCTAATCCGCACCTTCGTGTAGAAGGTAGGCGTATGAGAAGAAAACGCAAGTGAAGTAATATCACTCATGCAACTCATCTCAAATTCAAAGCAAGTGAAGTACAGTTCACAGTCACTGCACAACAAATTCAAAACACTCTGAATGAAAATCTTTCACAGTCAGGGTCAGGACTAGCTAAGATTGGCACAGAATGAGGAAGCTACACAGTTTCATCATCGCATAGATCGCCGTCCCCCTTTCAACGTCTGATCCATCCTAACGATCTCGGAGGTGTGGTATGTCTTGTTTGAGTCTATATCATGACATGACAGTGCCATGTGTCTGCAATCATGGCATCAGATTCCCCGGAAGATTTTTCTTCGATTACTTAGACTCAGATTCCGTCTGAGTTTCTTCCCAGGTTCTCATCATGTGCCATGACAACATAATTATACCAAATGTTTGTGAAAACACTCACAACATCAAGTTCCATATTTCAAGCAACAAAACTCAAGACATGCACACAACAACTCAAACATGAGAAATATCGCAATCAAGCCTATCAAGAACAACTTCAACCTTTCTTCATGATGTCTCCCTCAGATCTGTCAGCAACTCCAAGTTCTGAATGCCTTCAAGAACGTTGCTCTCGCCATCGTCATTGAGAGACATATGACAACAAAACGAACCTCAAACAACTAACAAAACGACGTACAAACAAAATTGTGTCCACTGCGTCAATCAGCGTGTCTTGCCCCCTTTTAAACTCAAGCTTGGTATCTGTGCTCAGCCATATCGTCCTTTCTGAAAACAACAAGTGAACCTCGAGTTGACAAAATCAACTATTCTCTTGTTGCCACACTAGGCGAATTCCGGTGCCTTTGGCACTCTGCTCAGGTATGAACATCAGGGGTATACCCGACGGTATTCTCGTGTCCCCTGTATTTGAACATACCCTAAAGGGGAGAACGCCGCCGTCCCCGTCGATGGGTCATGACGGGCAGTTGGTGAAACACACCTAATGCGACCCGTGGTCTCTTCGATCACTTGACAAGGTGGGGATTTAATATCCTTCACTTCGAGAGCCAGGGGGTAGCTCATTGGTAACTCCCCCATCTTTGCCGGGCTGTAGCCCACGAACTTCGCCACTGGGAGCGATGGCGGCGATGGCATCATAGGTCTCGGTGGCACCATAGGTGGCACTGCCGGTGGAGGCGGGAGGTGGCCAGAGCTCAAACTCACACCAGGTGCCGGCGTCATCGGTGCCGCTGGTGGGCTACTCTGCGACATACCCAGGGTTCCCATGGGTGGCTGCGGCGGATCATAATCCATGGTCCCTTCTTGGCTCACCGGGGCCTTCTCGATCCTCACAGCAACCTTCTGCATATTTTCTTGTAGCTTGTCCATCGATTCGAAAAGCTGGGTCATCAAATCCTGCAGAGCTTGGTCGCGTTCCGTGCGGCTTTTGTTGTTTTCCTTGAGCACGTCTGCCATAGAGACATCCAGTGCCCACTCCAGATGCTTTTTCAATTTGTTGTATTCACCAACGACCGCACCCACGCGGCTGGTGTTGTGGTTAACACCAGCAGCCAATGATTCTGATGCCCTTGCCATGTTGTTGACTGCCGCTCCCACGGCCTCTAGGCTTCGGCAAAGGTCCTGCTGAAGAGTATGCGTACTCTTGATAAGGGTTTCAAGCTTGTCCGTCGAACCCTTCAGCGCAGCGACCATCGAAGTGATTCCCACAGCCAAGCCCGTAGTAGAGTTCAACAGGTCTGTCGCATCACTGTGGTCAGGTGCTTCCTGCATCCTCAATCTTGGAGATCTCGATCTGTCATCATCTCTTCCAGCATCTCTTTCCTCTTTGTCTTCCTTTGCTTCTCCATGCACATGAGCAGTGTTCTGCTCTCCCTCTTTCTCTGATTCCGTCTCATCATTTCCTGCCTGTGCCGTCACTGGTGGATTCTCAGACAAGGGAAATTCTCCTGCTTCCGCTGGAGCTGCCGGGGCTGCTGGAGCTGGCACGTTCGCTGCCATGAATTGTTCGAGTCTCCTAGTCAAGGCCTGATGCACTCGCTGGGATAAGCCGGGGCCCAAATACAGCTTGGGCATAATCTGCAATTCAACCTGACAATCCATCTACTGACCATGCAGGTTACAACTCAGCCCTTTCATGCCATGCCAAGCACAAACTCTCTATTATTCATCCTAAGGTGCGTGACGCACACCTTAACAGATGAATCACACTTCCGCCAAAGATCACACTCACTACTACTACCCCAAGATGCGTGCCGCACATCTTGACAGGTAATATGTGATCGACCAAACTTCAATGTCTCAGACAAAAATAATGCAAACTTGTGGCAAACTGCAAACCTAATCCACATCCAACTGCCAATGCATGCACAACCCTTCACAAGACTGCAAAACAGATCACAGTGGTTTCTGCGCATAAAACCCATAGACATGTCATGCAGAAAAAAATGAAAACTCATGCAAAGCTCATGACAGCTGACAGAAAACTACTCCCACTGAGTTCCACAAGTCCAAGTTCTGTCCAGTCCGAAATCGTCCAAAACTCTGAATTCCAAGACATCTCAAAATTGTCATTTCACTCCAATCTCAGCTTGACAGCTCTTTCATCACAGCTTTTGCATTTCTCCTCGCAGCTATCGTCGGCTTCCAAGCCTAGCACTACCACCCGGCCTGGAACCATTGCAAAAACCTATACATTGGGAGCCGGTTTCCTCCCTACTCAGACGATCTTGTGAGCATCAGCGGCAAACTTGTACAACAAATTGTCATTCTGGTCGAACTCCAAAGCCTTCATCGTGCCTTGCCAACGATATTCGTTGGGTTTATACTTCAGAAGGATCCCCGCCTCGGCCTTCTGGAGATAGCCAATGGCGGTCAGTTCGACCTCAACAAGGACATAATCCTTGGCACAGAACTCACCTTTGGGACCTTCCGGTGTCCAATCATTGAAGTACTGCGCACGCTCAACGGCAGCAATCGGGTCTTTTCGTAGTCCAAACCTTTTGGAATATTCGTCAGGCTGGATCTCCTTGCCATTGTTCAAGTCCTCAAACTGCTTAGGAGTCAAAGCCAACCAAAGACGAATGGATTCCATTGCCATTGATGCCAAAGGATCTCAAAGCGATCGTTAGGGCAGCTGAAATGCAAAACACTGAGCCAAAGTTGTCTTATAATAAAACAGCAACGGTGGAATGAAACCTATACAAACATGAGAAGTCCAGACAAAATGTCAAGTCAAGTCCAACAGAATGTACAGCTCCATACTTCGTCTCTCACTTAGACAGTATGTCGAGCCACGAACTGACATCACATTTACATTCATTTCAGTCAGTTTCACGTTTTGGAACCTATGCAAGTCGTCTAGTCGCCCCTGCCGTCCAGTTCCCTGTTTCTTTCTTTCTGACTTAATCTGTTATCTGAGCCTATGCACGTCTGCACTCCAGCTCATGTGTGAACCTTGCAACGTCTTGCAATCTGGTCCACGTTTTGACTTTCTACAACCTTTCTTTCTCTTTTGGAACCTATGCAAGTCGTAATCGCCCCTGCCGTCCAGTTCCCTATGGACCTATGCAGCGCCTCTGCCATCCAGCCCATTTCTTTCCTTTTTGTTGTAAGTCAAAACTCTTCAATTCATAAGAAAATTGCAAATCTCAAATCCCAGATTCCCTCTTTTGCTTTTCACTCTGAGCAACACGCAAACACACAAACTACACTACCGCTCTACTTCCCTCTCAGGATTCCCTGCAAAGCTCCACTGCTGTAGATCTCGTGAAACTCCATGCCAGCCTTCTGGTAGTACAAGATGTCCAATCAACATGGCCCAAGGTTCGCAAAGGAAACCCTCCAGGGTCGACTAACATCACAAGCATCTCGTTCTCAAACTACATTTCTACCAAAGGAAGTGCCATAACCAACGTAGGCAAATCACACTGGCAATCATCACTACAAAGACCATAGAGCTCGTCTCACAGTCAAAATTGGCTTGCAGACATCTCCGTGCTTATCCATCCATCTAGAGAGGTACGGTGCGATTGCTCTAAGCCAAAAGGGGAATGCTTGCATCCAAGTTATCTTCACACAAAGTCCAGTCAGTCTGACAACAATTCCAGAGTACCTACCTGTCTCAGGGTTTAATGTACCTTCTCTGCATCTGTCCCAGTCCTCATGACTACATCCGTTTCAGGTCTCACAAACAACTGCAACAATCCAAGTAACGTAAGTCATACCTGACCTGCCTGCGACACTGCACAACTGTTCAAATTCCGGTCAAAAAAAACATGAAAGCAAACTCACAACAAAGTTTCCTGTTTCGTTTCAAAATACAGTTCAAAACAGTTTCCACTACCTACACAGTTCAGGTCGTTTCCATTGACTTACAGCAATACATGCTCAACTCAAACACTTCCACAACTGCAGTTCAAACCAAGGATGCTACCTGATGCATCTGAGAAATCCAGATCAACGTTCCCAAACAGGCAGTGTCCACATGTCACCTTACTCTCACTCCGTTGTCAACCGACAATCTCAACACCAAGTTCCACTGCGCCTTCAGTGCCATGACGGTTCCTATTTCTCTCTCTCTCAGCACTCCAGTACCTATACTGCCAGGCAAACAACAATGCTTCAGGCTTCAATCTCAAGGTTACCAGTCAGTGCAAACGTCAAGCTCCACTGTTCCTGCACACTACTGAACCTCAGGTGTTCAATTATTCACGCATTGCATTACAAAATGTGGCAACTAAACCAAGGTCACTGACAAAGCAAACTCGACCCTCCAGGTTCTCATGCCAACGTTTCTCAAATGTGGCAACTAAACCAAGGTCACTGACCCTCCAGGTTCTCATGCCAACGTTTCTTTCTCCAACTGTCATCTCCAGGCATGACGCCAGGCTCAGTAGCACCACGCACTGTGCACTCCGTGCGTCCAGGATCAACTACAACCTGACCAACCTGTCGAGATGTTACTCTTTCTTACATTACTTTTCTAGCATGGACCTATGCAGCACCCTGCCATCCAGCCCATTTCCTTTTCCAGTTCTTTCAAATGCTTTCTAGTGATTCTCCAGGCACTCTCTCTCTCTCTCTGCCAAAATCACCAAGCTTCCTAGTGACTCTCCAGGCTCTCTCTCTCTTTCTTGCCAAAGTCACCAAACCTCTTACACAACAAAACTGCAAATCTCACATGCAGCGCAACTCAGTATGCTGCAGCTCAGTCGTTGTCACCTATTTTTCCACGCTTACCACTACTGCCAGGAACCCTATCGCCTATATCTGCCAAATCTATCACACGGCAATGGGTCGCAGGTATTTCAACCTTGTAATGACCGGTGGTATCTGCCTAAGATATGCTCACGCATCTCGCAAATCTGCCTTTGCATTTCGGTTTCCAACTCTCTGAGATGATCACGGAACATTGCCATGATGTCTCGTTGGTTCGCATTCAAACGAACGTCTTCAAGCAACGGCAAAAGCCATTCCATGAGAACAAGCACAGTCTGTATCAGCCGAAATACACTCGTCACCTTCTCCAAGCCGATAATCCAACCAATGTACTGTTCCTCCATTGCTTCACGTAATGGTCGGTTGTCGCGACGATTATCCATTCTTGGTCCAGGCTGTATGGCGATACTTTCCTTGAACTTAAACGCTACGGTTCCAACCAAAATCCAATGGTTTCTCAACCTTTGCATTCAAAGACTTCTAGGCCAGTTGTCGGAGTCTTCAATGTCCAAACACCTCACTTGTGTCTCCAGGACCTACTCCCAACTTCAGCCTGTCATCCAAGTCAACGTACAGACTTCTCTTTACTTAACTTATCTCCAGACCAGTTGTCGGAGCGTCTATGGTCCAAGCACCTCACTTGTGTTTCCAGGACTCACTCCCAACCTCAGCCTGTCGAGATACTCTCAAGCATTTCAAAAACATGTCATCTCCGGCAATCAATTGACAAGTCACTTTCAAATGACCTTACAGCCAACATGCCACAAAAATGAAATGAGACAAAAACACGTCACCTAAATCGAGAATACTCAAGCTCTTCGATGCCCTTGACTTTACATCAACAATGTACCAACCTAGTGATCACTTCAGAACCTTAGTACAAGCTCAACACAGATCCCTGCAGAAGATTCAGGAGCTCAATACAAACGATCTCAGCTTCACCTTAGATGGCGTCCTTAGTACACTGCAACAAGGGTCAGCGGAGAATGGTGTGGGTAGCTCCGTAGAGCTCCGCTACCATGTAGAAAAAGCGCCGTGCACAGATCTGCGGTCAGATCCAACGCTTCTTCGAAATTCCTACAGAACTACGCAGGCGGACGCGTACGTCAACCACGCACACCAAACACAAGCGCAGAGCGTAAATTCACAAACCTAATTAAACTAAAGCAATACCGTGTCAAAAGGATTGTTTCACCCTCGACTCCCACATGCTGACGTCAAGCCTCTTCTTTTCGCTCCAGACGCAACACGATCAGTCACGGGGAAACACAAACACAACAAACAAACAAAAGGAAGGGAGATGTGTTCCCTGTGTCGGTCTGTCTTATGTCAAGTCATGTGACACAGCAGCTCTTGTTCATTAAATGAACTTCTGACACCAGTCCTTCGAGCCGATGTCTCAACTGGTAAACTCGATTCCAGGTTTCCAGTTAACAAACCTCAAGTTCTTCAAATAAAGGTCTGTTGAAACTATTCCAGCTGCTACAAGTCTACAAAACTCAATTTCACTATGTGAATTCAAAAACATTGAAACACTTCCAAAAGTTCTCAAAGCAAACTGGTTCTCATCCAAACGTGAATAACCAGCTCATTAGTCACAAGCTGACTAACTTCTCAAGAACAAAGTGATTCACACAAGGTATCTGTACAACCTTCTTCTGAATACAAAACATAGTCAGAACACAACGTTCCTTCTCCAAATCAGCTTTCCACATAGAGATAACATCTCACAGCTTCCAACCTCAATGTAGAATAGAATGTTCTGTTCGACATTGTCAATGTAGGTCAGCCAAATACAGTTGTATCGCTGAAGTCTTTCGACCACTGTAATAGCCAATCCACAATGTAGACCAAAGTCTTCTCAAAACAATAAAATGCACACCATAAGATCAAGTGTATGATCCATAGGTCACGATGACGATGATGTAGGTATTGTCCTCACAATACCGAAACATCTCATCACAAAAATCTCAGACAAATAAGATGCCCAAATATGGCCATTGTCCTCACAATGCCAATGCATCTCAAGGTCCAAGACTCAAAGCATAGTAGGTTCTCTCCATCAGATATTTCCCAGCTAGCTTAAACTCTTCTCCAAGAGTTTCTAGCTGTGTTCTCATCACTTGGAGAGAATAAACTTCTCAGTGTTCAGTGTCCACGACACAAGAAGTAATCTCAATGTCAAACCAATGTAGGTATCTTCAGTTCAGGCAATAAGCCGTACCAGACTCAAGTCGAATCCAGAATAAGATGTAGAACTGATCAATATACCACAATCAGTATTGACCTGATCAATGACATCATCCTGATGTCAGAAATGATAAGTCCGAAGACCAATAGAATATTGTGATACATGTTGGTCACATACAAGATTCCTTCCGCAATAAGTAGAGTGTTCTATACCAATCTTCCGACGCGATGAACTCTTGCAGTAGCCTTCCACGTATCTTCTGTGCATAAACTATACGACCATGATGAATGGCATGTCGCTTCACCCTTACCCAAAGGGTGCTCCCATAGGGCGTCAAATTTCCATAGCAACTGTGGGCTGATTCCGAGCCGGCCATTGGACAGAAATCTTCCCCTTCTTACGAAGTCAAAGAGGGTTGTCAGGACCGAGCCTCAGAGCGACATCGGCCAAACTCGAGGAAAAAAAAATACGAAGTCAAAGAGGGTGACATTTGCCGTGCAGTAGCCGCTATCGCAGACCTGCCGTCCTCCACACTGCCTGACAGTCCCTTCATCCTCGCATTGGGTACGCCAACAGCCCAAAATGCCCCACCACAAACTGGCACATTGGCACAAAGAGCCCCAGAGGAATGGGAACGCACCCTGTGCGAAAACAAGGCAGTTGCAATCCTTGCACAGATGCAAGCCGGCCGATCGGCCCTCATCCAAAAAGATGGCAGCGAAATGCTCATTGCCATTGTCCTTGACAGGCCACTTGCGGACGCCAAGGCATTAGTGGACGACCCTGCAGCTTTCACTCGAGAAATGACCAAAGATTCTGCTCGAAAAGCAAAGTCATCCACTTATTGCGCAAATGATCAAGCCAGCAGGAAGTATTGTTGTGGCTCTTTGTTTTGCTTCTTGTTAGGGGCCATTCTCATCATGACACACAAGATGTCATCATGCATGAATCCTCATTGCTGGTAGCGATCCCACTTCTTGGTTTTTTTTGGTTGTTTTGTTTTTGCTTTGTTTGTTGGTTTTTGTTGTTGTTTTGTTGGTTTCTTGCTTTTGCTTGTTTGCTTTTGTGGTTTGTTTTGTGTTTTTGTTTTCTTGCTGGGACTGCATACTGGACTGCGTACAGGTCCATACCAGTACTTTTGTGGCTAACGACAAATTGACAGCCGTGCACGATAATTACTATTCATCTTTTGCTACGATCGAATGTGTGTAACGACCTGGCGGAAGCCATGAAGGCGTTGGACGGGAAAAAAAATCAAGCCAGCAGGAAGTAGTGACCCACCTCCCTCAAACAGTGCTGCCAGTAGCACCAGCAACCATGAACACCCCAGCGCCGGTACGCCCGTGCAGCTCCAGTAGTCTCAAACGGTTAACGTGGGGTCATGATGAGTGATCACTGTAACACAGGTGCTGTCACCATGGGGTACCCATGGTTGACTAGTGCCTAGTGGACCTAGGACACCCCTTTCACCTTAGGCAACTGATTGTGTGGCAAGCTAGCCTTGCTCAGTGTGGGGAGGGAGGAAGGGGGAGGGGGGCAATAGTAACCACTAATTGTATCTAGTTAAGGGTAGCGTAGGACGATGTCAAAGTACATCAAGCCATGGCGCCCGTTGCTGTTTTGCTCAGCTCAATCCACTGCTTTCACTGCTCAAATGCCATCTGACCATATGGATACAGCCCAATCGAGTGAACTGGCATGCCTGCCTCAGGAACCCCAGAGCGCAATGAGGTACAAGATCTCCTACGCTTGCAAAGAATATGTTTGCAAACTGACGCATACCCAAAGAACACTGGACACCTATGCCTCATTGCAACAAACAGAATTCCTTGCAGGCGTAATCAACGAGCAAGATTGCAGAGCCATACAGTACGCACGCTTGCTGTTGCCTAAAGAGTCTGCGCATCCGTGTGAGGCCCGAGCCAATGTAACAGAACGTGAAGTTATAAGCCGACAGCTACAGCTCATGCAAGCGAGCGTACAACACTACCCGACAGAGGACCTCAACACAACTGACACAAGTTGCCCGTCCAGGACCTCAGCTGAACACTTCGATGACAGACCTGGTCCCTCCAGAGGAAAACGCTCGCATCAATGCGATTGAGCCAGCAACTATAGTTAACCGACCGTACCGAAGACAATTGACTGCAGCGCATACATTTGTTGACCGCTGAAAGAGCTCCACGCTTGCAAGCCTGCATCAATGCTGTCGAGCTAGCGATCATCGCTAACTCGATCGCATTGGATACAGTTTTGAAAGCTGCATGCACTGCAAAGGTGCCCTACAGCTCCCAATGATAATGATGCTTGGAAAAGAACTACTGAGCGGACTCTGAGTGCGCCCTGAATGCCGTAGCTACTGCTGTCTCTTCTCACAATAGATCATGTTTCACCTCCTGTTTCACCGTTTATTCGTTTTTCACCACTCTCGTTGCGACCCGGCGTTGTCGGTGTTTGCTTCGAAGTGCCAGGGTGAATGTTATGCCTGAACGGCTCTCTGTGATCTCGGGGATCCTGGCTGGGGGGATCCCTGGTTTCCGCTTTGAGCTGTGTTGCTTTTCACCCTCTTACCTGGCCCTTTTTTGTGTTTCTGTGTTTTCTCTGTTTTGCTTCTCATCGGTGGCCATTCTCTAAATGACATACAAGATGTCATCATGCATGTAATTCCCATTGCTGGTTGCGATCCCACTCCTCTGTGTTCTGTTTGGTTTGTTTTGGTTGTGGTTGTGTGTTTTTTGTTTGTTCGTTTGCTTCTTTTTTGGTTTGGGTTGTTTTGATGGGATTGCTCACTGCGTAAAACTTTGACACACAAAGTTAGATCGCGAAAACCGCTTTCAAACCTCTCGTGCTCAAAGTAAACCCAAACCAAAACACAAACAAACGGCGATCGTTTCGCGTTTCTGCAGTATCGACTCTCCCAGGCCGTCTCACGGCGACACACTCACACACTTTTCGCTCTCGCAGGCTTGAGCCAACGTTCACGTTGGTAAACACAGTTCAGAACACAGAAACTAAGTGAGTTTCTGTGGGTAAAGCAAACTGGATTCCGGTCCAGTCAAGGAGATTCCAAAATCTCTACAAACTTAATTGTGCAAAAACGATTCTACCAATCTAGAAACGTGCAAAACAGGTTTCTCGGTTCCTAAAAACCTAAGATTGGTTTCGTGCAGTTTGGTTCTCGTGTGGAATACCCTACAACGTGCAGAAAACCTAAAAACGGCTAACTACAAACGAAAAATGGCAACTCCGTCACAACTCTTTGTGACGGAATGAGATGAGATCGATTAACTACATCACAATCACCTGCTAACTACAAAACAAAGCTCAAACTACGCAAGTCCACAAACTACAACTACAAAGCAACTAACAACTACCTAAGTTCAAGCACAAGATCGCTACGCTAGCTATACATAGGATGATTTTTCACACCCCCTTTCGAACTTGTGCGACTCAAATTCAAAACGAATTCAGTCACTCGGCCTTGACATTCCTCATGCCATAGCAGATAGGGCATGCTGACAGCGTCATCTGCTTTGACTTCTCCGTTGTACGGCAACCTGAACAGTGATACTTCGATCCTGTTGAAGTCACAACCAACAAGGGTCCAGTCTCCGGTTGGCAAATCTGGCAATTGTCTCGGCATCGAATATGTCCATTTGGACTAGCGGCGGCAATCAAAACCTCGCATTTCTCATTGCAGTGATACATCTCTCGGCAAAAACTCCAATAGATACGAGTACCTGGGCCTTCACCGTCAGAGTCACACGACAAAGCTGTAGAACTCTTCATAACTGTACCTGAATTTCTTGCAGTTGTATTGCGGCTTTTGCAACATCTCGTAATGCAGTAAGCTGAAAGAATACCAGATAGAAAACCCAGTGTATATACAAAGAATAAGAGCCAGTAGAGCTCTTCCATCTCTCCAGTGGCCATGGCTTGCGCGACCTGCCCACACACACAAATGGCTGCGGAAATCCAATCAAGCTCACGCTGAAATCCATTCCAAGCAGTCCACAAGCATTCCAAAGACAGTCCATCAAGGAAAGTCCACAGAAAATCCAAGAAAGTCCAAAGATCATCCTCTCGATGTCTTCTAAAGACTTCTGCAACTCTTGCAATTCAAATTGGATTCTGAACTATATCATGCAATCGTCAGACCTCAAAGTCTCGATAATTAGATCCGACTACCCAAGCAACGCACAGGGCAACGATCAAAGAGAGTTTCAGCCTCATGTCCCAGACATTTAGAGACCTTTCTCTATCCAAATGACTTCACAAGTCGTTTAAGTTATCCAACATTTCACAAGTCCACTCATGCAGCAGGCTCTTCCTTTTTCCTCAGGGAAGATCAGGCGATAAAATCAGCGTGACTTCGACGCCATCGATCACCTGAGGGCAAGTAATGCGAGCATCCGCACAAAAAATCTGGCAAACTTCCTGGAGTATTTTTCTGACAAATGAAAGTCAGAAAAGTTGAATGATGCGTGGAAATCACAAGCACAATGAAAACGCTTCTCAAGACGTTGACTAAGCTCCTCAGAACTTGACATGATCCTGAACGCTTTCTTGATGGGTAATCCTGGCAGTCCTTCAATTCCCATTGCACAAGCATGGACAACAGACCTGAATGGAATTCTGGCCTGAACAAAGGCTTGCAGCTTCGGATGAGTCCAGTACCTGTTGGAATTTGGCAATTCAAAAGACATGGACAACTCGGGATGTCTTTCTACTAACCTATCCAACAACTTTTCACAAGCGGCTAGAAGTTCAAAAAACTTTCGCTCATGCTCGGGGACTCTTTTCGCACCCGAAAAATTCTGCAATGGAGATCCACCTGTGCATGGCAATGACATGTGAACGTGACAGAACAAGTGTACCTCTCCCAGCTCTCGATCAGAGGCTGATCTGGTCATCTTCAAGTCCTCCATCACCTGGTTCACAAGATCTGCAACATGATTCTGTGTAGCTACCTTCTCAAGGAACTCCAACATAACAAGCACGGCTCTCAGCGCATGCAGCTGACAAGACACTGGCTCTGCTGCAGGCTAGCTCAACAAAAAGACCTACCCCCCTTTCACTCTTGAAATGGGTCACATCAGCTTCTGAAGAACTCGAACCTGAAATTGCAGACAAAACACTGGTCGTTGCTCCAGCTCGGGCCGCTGCATTCGCAGTTGCTGCTGACGCTGTTGACGTTGTCAACAACCTGAACAACCTCCGATTTGCTCGCATCGGAAGTTCTCCACTGCCATGACATGCTATGCAGGCTTCCATACGGCGCTGGGGCGGTCTCCCTGATGTCTCAGAAGGCTCTGGCGGGGCCTCACTGGCCGGTGCCTTTGCAACTGGGGCTCTTGAAATCATAGACATACTGTACCCCGATGAAGGGGCAATTGTCTCAGCTTCCAGTGCTCCTCCTGGGCCAACTCTGAATGGCCTATGGGGCAGCTCGCCCACAAGCGACGCTGCTTTCGCTTCAGGGCTCTTCGGAGTAACCAAATCCACAGCTGGTGATGCCTTTGCACCGGGGCTCGCCTTAGGCGATGTGGGCTCTCCAGCTTTCGCCTTTGGAGGCGTCTTGGGTGGCGTCTTTGGCGCACTTGAAACTCTTGCTGGAGCTGGTGGTGGCGGTGGTACCTGAGGTGGCGCCGGAGGCGCTGGCGGTGGTGGTAGTGGGCCCTTGGCTGGAGAAGGCTTCGCTGGAGGGGCCTTCCCAGAGATGGGTGGTGCAGGTGGTTGCTGTGGCCCTTGCGGAACCCACCCCTTCGGCGGGTGTGCAGGCGGCTTTGGACCCATCGCCACTGCCGCATTACTGCTGGCCGGAAACTGGCCGCTTCTCTTCGGTGGCGTCTGAGGGGGACCCATCCCAGTCCTCTGACGGGCTCTTGGCTAGGCCTCCTCGGACCAACCGTGGCCTCTCAGCCTTTTGTTGTGCATTCGTAGTGACTCCTGGGTCAATCCAACCTGTGAAATTGAATCACCCGGGGCAACCTCATCGCCCACAGTGGAGTCTGGCTGGTGCTGTCCTCGTGGCGTCAGCGTCACACGCCCATGAGTAAGGCTCACCCTTCTCTCCATCTCAGGACACTGAGAGATAATGTGGCCTCTTTGACCACAATGACCACATTTCAGACCTTTCGGATTCTTCCAGCTGAATCCACTGAAAGACCTCACAAAGGCGGGTCCTTTGTCTTCCTCAGATTTCGGGTTCCTTGTTTCGATCTGCAACTCCTCTCTCCTGTTTGACTGAGGGTTGTACATCCTTCGGACGACCCTTCTCTGACCTGGCAGTCTCGACCCTGTCACAACCTCAAACGTAGGTGTTGGCCTCGATTCCTCTTCTCTCCTCTGGCAGCGAAGAACTCGAGTGCCTCCTTCTGCCTGTTCTTCCAAGCCTGACGCTTGGCCTTACGACGACCAGCCTCGCGTCGTCTCTTCAGCAAACCAGTGGCCTCCCAGGCCTCTTTCTTCACCTGAATCACAAAACGACCAGGCTTCCTGGGCATCTTCTTCACAGCAGGTTCACGTCCAGGGGTTTGAGACCTTCCTGACGGTCCAGCTTTCTCCACAGGTCTGCCTCGATCAGGCATGGCTTTCTTCTTGGGTCTCGGCGGCTGAGCTTTCTTTGGAGTGACCTCCACAACGTCCTCAGCCTCGGCAACTGCAGCCTCTGCTGCACCAGGTACCGCCTCAGTAGCGGCAGGGGGAGCTGCAGCCTCTGCTGCCTTCGGCACTGCCACAACATCTTCAGCAGCTGACAACACTGCCTCTGCAGATGTCACCACAACAGTCGCAGTATTGGCTTCACCACCAACGATGGTAACCGTATCATCAGACTCTGGTGCCGCACCGACACCTTCAGCTGTTGGATGCCCAAGGAGCGCATGGCTGTCCGGCGCTCTGGGCTCTTCTCGTTCTGCAGGGATACGTCCAGCCATAGCGGAACCGATTCCCTCGCCTTGAAACCTTTCGCAAACAGCTACAAGTGCATTGATCATTTGAGTGCATGAACGTGGAAATGACGGCAATTCACAAGTTGTTGAATTTGCAGGTTCTTCACAAATCAACTCTCCACAAAACATGCAGTTTCTGGTTGAAAACGCACACAAAATACCTGAAAAACTGTTGTCGCAGATTTCAAAATCGAGCAAACAGTCCAAAAGAATACCTTCAAACGACGAAAAACCAAGTATCTCCATGTACTGCAACGCTTTGATCGTCGGCAAACATTTGGTAAAATGGTCAGCGACGTTTCCAGTTCCTCGGACATGCCCAATTTGCAAAATCTCTTTTGCCAAAAGTTCCCTCAACCAGTTCACTTTGATATCAATATGTCTTGACCTACGCTGGAGGTCGGAACCTTCCAAAAGCATCTTCCCACTCAGGGAGTCGGTCCACAAGAGGATTGGACAGACAACATCCAAACCGTCGTCCTCGGATGAAGACGGTGGATATACCTGAATGCGACGCAGGACAAAACTCAGACTTCTCAGCAAACCAATGGCTTCTTGGACAGCTGCCTGAACGGCAATGAGCTCTGCCTCGCATGAACTCAAAGTCACAGATGCCTGATGTCGAGAGAAACACTTCAAGACAACACGTCGGAAAACAATAACACATCCAGCGATGCTTCTCCTCTGAGTAGCTTGCATAGGGGCAAATCCAGCATCAGTATAAACTTCCAGACCGATGTCCTTCTCAGAAAGGTCCTCAAGTCCAGGTGAGGGAAATTTCTGGGACATCTTCATGTGCAACAACATAAATCGAAGCACAGCTCGCAGAGCTTTCTCATGGCCTGGCTTTGGACAAGATTGTCCAGTCGACAGCATTGCAATCAGGATCAAGATATCCTGTCGGGTCTGTGCCAGCCATGACAAACGTCCAAGAACTCTCCTGAACTTGGAGTGCGCCTCAGCGCTGATAGGCTCTTCTTGCAGTGTCTGCTCCAAAAATGGACGAAGATCAGGAAATGCAGTGGAACCTTTGGAGATTCCATACTCCTCGAACGCACCGTTCAGGTAATCCTGGTCGACAAACAACTGCAAACCTGAGCTTCCCTTCTCTCTGAGGATGGTACGGCCTAGAAACTTCAATGAACCACCAGACATGGTCACTCGGCCAGTCTCTCGGATCTTGACCTGCTTCTCAAGAGCTTCAAACAGAACACGATACGCAGCCTCGCTGGGCGTGGCAACCAACAGGTCATCCACATAACAGATGACAAGGATGGGGGCACCTCGTACCATCCCACCGTACAAGCATGGCTCCACAAGTCCAGATCGGATGCCAACGCTTTTGACAATCCCATCAAAGAACAGAACCCAAGTCAAACTTGCGATACGAAGTCCATTCAAACCCTTGTAAGCCTCAAGAAAAACCGGTTCATTGTCAAGTGTGCTGATTGATGATGGAAGCCGGACACAAACCTTCACAGTGAGCGGTGAATTCATGAACGCCTGACTGACGTCAATTGCATAAAGGTTGAAACCTTTTCCACCAGTCCACATACCCGTTGCCGCTCCCAACAGAAGTCGTAGCGACTCAATCGAGGGTGTGGGGGAAGAAATACCTTCCTGTCTGGCGGTCTTCTGACCTTTAGCAAAATCTTTCACGACTATCCGAGCACGAACTCCTTCGTCGGCTTCAGGCTTACTGTTCGTAACCCACCTGCAGGAGATAACTTTGATGCTGTGCTTCTTGCAAAACTGCAAGGCTTCCTTCTCCTTCATGATACGACCTGCATTCACATGAGTCAATCCCTTGAGCTCTTTGACCATCGCAAGGAAAGTTCCTTGGGGGTCCAGTTCTTCAAGAGTGGTATCCGAAACAGCTCCTGTTGGCTTCCACAATCGAACCTTGGATCCACATAGCTCAACAACTTCAGAGTCATGAGCTCCACCTGAAAAACTGATAGACTCAACAGAGAACCGCTCCTCGGAGAGCAGATCGGGAGAAGTCAAACATCCAATCCTGACTCTCTCAGAGCAAAGACACACATCGATCATCGGGATCGTCTGTGGCTGTTCAACTTCCATCTCAACATCTTCGGATTGAAATTCTGGAGCGTCTCGCTCCGAAAAGGATGCAGCCTCAGCTGGTGCAGAACTCGCCTCAAGTGGTAAGTCCATGTCCACATCGGCAAGATCAGCATGTTCGGGACCCAGAGATGGTGAGTATAGGGGACGTCTCCACCTTCACCTGTTTGCTCCAAAGCTTGCTCCACATCCTCAAGCGACGGCTTGATAGGAGTAGACAAGAACTCGCCTTGCCTCTTGCGGCACTCAGCCGAATGGCGGGTGCCAGGAGCATTCATACCTGATTCACAACTCGGACAGTGCCTTGTAGGCAACATTCCAGATGGCAAGCCTGGAATCTTTGGTAGTGGCTGTGATGGTACTGGTACCGCCACTTCTTGGTCATTGGGCTCGGCAAGTGGGAGTTGTTTCTCAGGCACAACGGCTTCTTTGGATCTCTGGTTCCGAAGCCATGTCCAATAGCGCTCACAGCACTTCTTGGAGTGTCGACCTTGACGAGTAGCACAAGAACTACAACCTTCGGTCCGTCCATGGGCATCAATCCAATGCCGTGGAGGTTGCACCTTGTCGGGCAGACGTGCAAAGTCCTCTGGAACGATCTCAATCGGTTCCTGGTCCAAAATGGCGGGTGCAGGTCCAGCAGAGTCCACTGCACGCAAGAACCTTCCAACCAATTCCAGAGGATACACAATTGGAAAAACGAGCTTCAGGCTCTTCGCTTGGAAAAATTTCAGTTCACCTTCAATTGACGCAACTACAAAGTGTGCAAACGAGTTCCTCACAGGATACAGGTATCCAGCAGTCACAAACCTCCCGATGCTGTTCACACTGTCAGGTGTCTCCGCAAGAACCCTAGAACAGAACATCGCTGTGACAGCATTCTTCTGATCAACCTGGTTTCTCAGGACCTCTCGTCCACTCAATCCTGTGCCATCCAACTTCGAATGCAAGTTGTGCATCGCAATCACGTACCTTGAACTGGCTTCCCAGCCAACCAAACTGTTGACCACGTCAACACCTGCTTTCCCCAATTCGAGTCTCAGTACCGCAAGACCTTCTTTCAGCTCACGGACTCCACGCTCCACTGAACCAACAGTATCATGGTTCTGGGGACCTGCTTTGCTGACGGTAAATTCCCTTGGAATACCAGCTCTTCTCAACGTCGTCCCGAGTTCATCGGACGCATCTGACCTAAAGTCAATCGGCTTTGGATCTCCAGACAACAGTCCAAACTCTGCCAAGATCTGGCGGACATGTTGGCCGGTGGTGTCAAGACTCTCGCTCACAGCGCAGACACCCAACAAACCACTGAAACAGTGACGAAACAACAAAAACTTGTACTGCGATCCAACTGTTCCCAAGAACATGAAGTCAACCTGTACCTCAAGCAAGCGCTCTTTCAAATCTCGCCTGGGTGCTCTGGAAACACCACGGCCCTGTTGACATTCCAAACAATGAGGGTCATACGGATAATGGCCTCTCAGATGTGTTGACGCAGTCTCTCCTGGGTTGACAACTCAACCGCACCTACCATACCAACAGTCAAGCCTTGCCCGGTCCTCACTGACTCCATTGGCACATCAACTTCCATCGGCATGTAGGTATCCTTCACAGCAGGAACCTGAGATGTTGTCTTCTTGGCTCTCAGCCAGGGACATCCTCCCCACAACACCACATCAGTAATCACGGTATTCGACTCTTCATGCCAAAGATCGGTTTCACCTGGCGACTGAACAACTGTCCATCCACGCTTCACAAGCTGGGTTGTGCTCACAATGTTGTGGCTGGTGGAGCCTACGCAGCACTTCAAACGAAAGTTCTGAGACTTCTTGGAACCAGATCCCGTCTCAAACGCAACTGTCACCTGAACTTCGCCTCTCATGGTGACTGCAGACCCATTGGCTGCATAGTAGGTGTCCATCACCTGCCCTTCTGCGCTGCACTTGTAGTAGGCCTTGAACTGCTCAGACAACACTGAGACAGCTGCTCCACTGTCAATCAACCACCATCGCCACTCATCATCCGAATGTTCAACTGAAGAAATCAATGGCATCAGCACCTCACCTTGTGCTGGAGCAGCTTCCTGCCCATTCTCCTCTGCCAACTCGTGCATCTTTCCCTTACCTTTGCTCTTTCCACCTTTCGGCTGGGGCTTCTTCTGCTGCTTTCCCTTGTCACCTTTGGGCTTGTCAGGACATTGTGCCCCAATGTGACCAAATCTCGAGCAATGAAAACATTTCACCTTGCTCAAATCGGCCTTGCATTGCTTGGCCATGTGGCCTCGCCTGCCACACAGATGACACTTCATCGTGCTCTTGGGACTTCCCTTTCCTTTGGCAACAGTAGCACTGATCCAAACCTGTGCATCTTCGTCCCATTCCCATTGATCATCAGGATCTTCTTCCTGGGCATACTCAGAGTTGTCATAACCTTCCTGATCGTATCCCCCCCACTCTTCAGCGGTCTCGGCACTTTCAAGTGCATGCACACCTCGTGCACCTGATGAAGATGGGCCACTCAACTCAGCAAACATGCGTTGCTGCGTCTCAAAACGCAACGCAGCAGTGCGAAGGTCGGTATAAGCATCACCTGCTGCATGTAAAGTGGTGTATGAACGAACATCATGTGGCAGCGAACGTAAAAGCATGATGGTTAGATCACTTGTTTGCACCTCAAGTCCAACTCTGGACACAGTTGCAGGTAGAGTTTCAATCATCTTGCGAAACCTTGACAGTCCGACGTCGATCTGGCGGATGATGTCGCTCACCTGAGTGACACCAGCAGACGCCTTAAACGTCTTCGCCAAAAACTCAGTCCGAAAGAAAGACGCTTCTGCCCTTGAACGCAAAGAAAACTCTCTTGCCAACAAACGCAAACCTTCAAAACCACTCGTACCTCTGGTTGCCAAGAACGCTCCATCAACACCAACTCCTTCAACATAAGCTTGCAGCATGGTGTTCCCCCCTTGGGAAATCCTTGAACGTCTGAATGAGGATTGCAAGAAGACGCGCACTTCGAGTCTGTTGAGCGGGCTTCAGCACAGACATATGAATCTCTTGTTCCCAACCAATGCACTGGGCAATCTCCCAGGCAAAGATGTCACTTCCTAAGGAAACCCAAGCACGTAAAGCCTGAACCCAGTCCGAAAATCCAAGGACTTCATCTGCACGGGTTCTCCAGTTCCTGAAATCCACAGTGGGCATAGGAGGTAACCATTTTTCAGATTTACTGAAGATGTCACGACCATCTCTCTCGTCATCTTGATTCGGATTTCTCTCCCCTCTCTGGGGTGTCACTTGTGCTATACCTGGCGGCGACCCCACAGGTCGGAACGCAGGTCCTGGACTCGTGGGTGGCTGCTCACCAAACCGTGAAGGTCCACTGCTTAAACAGCCGGTCTCGCACCGTGCAAGGCTGCAGTTCCCTCTGGAACGCGAGTCACCTGAGCTTGCAAACCATCAAGTCTCGTACTCATTTCCCTTACGACAGGCTCAATTCCCATGCGGAAGATCTGTGCGATCTGGGTCAACTGATCTGGCGTGAACAAAGGACCTTGCGGACCTGGACTTCCTGGCATACTAGGCTGCTCTTGGTGCGTCGGTGACGCAGGTTGCGGACTCCTCGGTCCAACTTCTCCAACAGGGTACGGTCCAGTCGGTCCACCTGCCTGAAAACCCTTACCATATCCTTTCTCTCCGCTCTGGGTACCTTGGCCGTCCATGCGAAAATGCTGTGGTTGTCCTGATTGAAACATTTTTGACACCTCGGAGTCAAACACACGACAGTCAAACGCAACTCACACCAACTTCCCTGGAACCAGGCACACACAAGACGCACACAGGCGTGCCAGATCCTCACAGGATCTCTTGTGGAGGGAGCACACAAGCTCCGCTACCACGTAAAACTTTGACACACAAACTTAGATCGCGAAAACCGCTTTCAAACCTCTCGTGCACAAAGTAAACCCAAACCAAAACGCAAACAAACGGTGGTCGTCTCGCGTTTCTGTCTGTGTCAGCTTTCCCAGGCCGTCTCACGGCGACACACTCACACACTTTTCGCTCTCGCAGGCTTGAGCCAACGTTCACGTTGGTAAACACATTTCAGAACACAGAAACTAAGTGAGTTTGTGTGGTAAAGCAAACTGGATTCCGGTCCAGTCAAGGAGATTCCAAAATCTCTACAAACTCAATTCTCCAAAAACAGTTCTACCAATCTAGAAAGTGCAAAACAGGTTTCTCGGTTCCTAAAACTAAGATTGGTTTCGTGCAGTTTGGTTCTCGTGTGGAATAAAAACGGCTAACTACAAACGAAAAATGGCAACTCCGTGACAACTCTTTGTAACGGAATGAGATGAGATCGATTAACTACATCAGAATCACCTGAGGCAACGGGCACCATGGCTTGATGTACTTTGACATCGTCCTACGCTACCATAAAACAACCTACGGTAAATAAAGGCCCCTTAAAAAGGTTATTATAATCCCCACCTCCTCTCTTCCCCTACTGACACAGGCAAGCTTACCACAGCATTAGCTACAATGGACAGTGGTACCATGGTGACAGCACCTCTCAACCATGGTCTGAACAATCGCTAAATGTCATGCATGGCAACCGTGGGTACCCCACGTTAGCCCTAGGAGCCTATTGAGGCTGACTGGGTGCGGGGTTTTCACGGCTACCGGTGCTCTGAATGGTATTTGCAGGGGGTTCATCATTTGGGCAATAAGTGGATGGCTCTGTTTTTCGCGCAGGATCCAGTCATTTCGCGAGTGAAGGCTGCAGGGTCATCAATCAGCGCCTTCGCTTCAGCCACTGGCTTGTCAAGGACAATGGCAATGAGCATTTTGCCACCGTCTTTCTGGATCAGGGCCGGTCGGCCGGCTTGCATCTCTGCAAGGATCGCCACTGCCTTACACCAGCCGCCAGGTATATGACGGTTTGTCAAAATGTCTGTTCCCAGTTTTGTTGATAAACAGCAATTCCATGCGTGCTGCCTCATGTTTGCCTTAAAAAAAACATTATCTACCTTGATGACGTGAAAACGTGGAAATTCTTCCGTTACCTTTGGAAATCTTCCAAAACTACAGGACGCCTGCAGGGATGGTTTCTGGAAATGGAGGCCATCTAAACACAGGAACGACCCTGTGTACAACAGCAGGGCCACAAGGCCCACCTCTAGTGTTGGGACTTGGACTGAGTTCAAGTTCAGATCCATTGCAAGCAGTGGTGGCCCATTGCAAACTGGAAGCAGTGGACACAGTGGCAACTCAGCTGCCATGTTTGGAATGCGACCAGGGTTTTTAGATTCTGGTTTTATTGGCCATGGGGACCCAGCGCAGGCATCCACCACTGTCACAGCAGCAGACCCAGTGATGGCACAGATGGCTGTGCTAACAGATGTTGCTAACCCAAGGCGTGTGGATCTTTATACATTGACAATGGATACAAAGTGGATTCCAGCAGCACCACTGACTAGAAAGTCTTGGAACAACATGGCAAAAGAGTTGGCTGGTTTCAAGCGTTGGTTTTTCAGAGAGGCACACACACAGAGACAAACAGTTCAGGAGATAGTACCAGCGACAGCGAATGAAAAACCGATGTGCGCACTTGCAGAACCTCCTGCGTTCACAGTGCTGCATGGTGACGTACTTGGACTCATTGGCGCAGGTCCAGACATCTTCACAGGTTCAGATCTCTTAAGATCTCTTCTAAAACCTTCTCAACTGACCGTGTCGATCTTTCACAGATCACAGCAACTTCTCTTTAGCGTCTGGCCCTCAGCAGAGGCCGACTCCTGTATCACTGTGATCAAAAGCTTCTTCATAAGTGATCACTGTACCTGAATATCTGTTCGAGTCAATATCACTTTCACAGTTGGCAACAAAAAGATGTTCCTTCTCAAGACTGGACACCAACTCAATGGCATGTTGTTCAATAGTGTCATGAGGGTTGTAGTTCATGTAGTCGACTATAACCCAGAGTACCCCTGGGTATAGTGACTATACAGAGGCACACAGAGGCAGGCAAGAGGGGCAATCTGGGCGGAAAAGACGATAACAAGAACAACAAAGACTACACTGAGTACCCCAGTGAGCCTTGTGAATAAATCCAACAAGATCACAGGTAAAAGAACTACACTGGGTACCCCAGGAGTCCTTAAACAAGTGGGGTTCAAAAATGGTGTGTTCAACGGTCTCAATGCAAGTGGGCAAAACAGAGAAGGTAGATCTTAAATTAACAAAACTAAGATAAAACCCCCTCCCAAATTATCCTCACAAGCCCTAGTGATCCTGCTGTTGCTCCCCAAAGCTTATGTCCTTCAGAAATTCATAGACATATGCCTTAACAAAGATATTTCTGTTCATTTTGTCTTCACTTGTTCAAGCAGTACCAGTGAATTTGAAGCTTCTGCATGGCTATACAATCTCCTCATCTGCCAATTGGGCCTAAACAGGGTGCTTTCACTGTCCACATGCTGCGAACAGAACCACATTGCACACAGGCTGCCCATGATTCTAATCACTTTCAAGTCAAATTTGGCAAAATTGGCTCCTTTCAGTACGCACCTGCACAGATTTTATGGACGGAAATCCCCTCATCTTTATGTAAGGAGAATCAACTTGACCAATCAAACCAATCATCTTTAATACGATTGCTCAAACAAAAAGTGGGAGCTGTTAATTTCTCCATTCGTTGGTGCCAGGTTGACAGGTCGCAGCAAAAGTGTCTCTGTTTTGATATTGAGATTAAACATGAAGACTCGCTTCCTCTCTCGCTGAATTGTGACCCTGGACAAGTGGTTATCCAGCACCAGTGCCCCTCTGCAGAAGACTT
>CAMXCT020000193.1:276925-291822 GCA_947184155.2 Cladocopium goreaui | reverse complement strand
CACACCTTGATATACCTTGATGGCCGAAAGATCTAAACTAGCTATCACCAAACACGTATGATATGCCCAAAGCCGTGGTCAGCATACTAGGATATACTAGGGGTCCGGGTGTGGTGAGTATGATGTCAGTATGATCTCCAAGAGCAGAGTTGTTTTCAATCGTGAAGGTCTCCTCATCGCTGTGAAGAGCAGCGTTTGTGCTGCTCCATCATGGTCAGAGCGGGATTTCAAAGGCCGTGATGAGAGTCCCGGGATGGGTCAATATGGGTCAGTTCTGGGCAGAGATCACAGATCAATCAGATCAGCACAGATCTGAAAGTGTTTGCACCGCTCTTAGGGAACAAATGAAAAGAGAGGGAAGCGTAGCAGATGTGACAGAATCTGCTTTGATCCGCATGTGTTCAGCAGGCAAAGTGATCTTTGGAGGCCTTGGCATTTGGCATCATTTGACATCATTTGGCATCATTTGGCATTTGGGTTGTGGGATGTTGTGGGGGAATCATGGGGAATCCAAACTGTGATGCGAATCGAGGAGTCGATTTTCAGCATCCGTGCGGCGCCCGCATCCGAGTGATCACTGGCCACATGAGAGGCACTCACGGCAGTTCTCTGCTGTTGCAGTCCAAAGCATGATTGTTTCCGTGTCCCATTTCTCTTCAGACTTCATGCTTAGTTCATTCTTAGTTCTATTCTGCAGCGAATACATAGTCACATTCTACAATTTAACTTACTTTTAATTGAGGAATACGTTATACATACTTCAATTCCTGCATGTCAAAATGATAATTCCATGAGATTCAAGTGAGGCTTGCTCAATGTGACTTGATGGTCTTTCGTAGGTCGGAACCAGGAGCAGCTGGATGCTTTTGGTGCGTTTGCTGCAGAGGGCACAGCGCAGATCGAGGTCATCACCGTGGCTTGGCTGAAACCATGGCTTCAACGGCTTCCTACGGGTCCTACAACTTGGGAATGGGAATATGAAGCTTTTTGTGACCCGATGTGACCTGAGATCAGCCATTCTCAGGCTGACTTCAATGAAGACTTTCAGGAGAGAAGTGCAGGCCACTGACGGGTCGCTGACGTTGCAGGTCTAAAGCCCTATCATGCCCTATCCCCAAAAGAACAAGGACCAGTGGATGTGATCCGTTTACACACTTTTACACTCTCGGTTGATCTCGGTTGAGATTTCTAGGTACCGTATGGAAATATACAGGATTATATTATATAGATGTTTCTTCAAATATACCCCGAGCCCATTTTTTGCAATACCAAAGTGGTCAGATTTTGGATGAATTTGGGGTACCCATGTTTTAGGAACACCCCCCTGTGGAAATGATGTTTGACAATTTTTGGTCCCAGAGCATGTCTCGTGGCGAGGCACTGTCCCTTGCCCGTTTGACGGCAAGTGTGCGTCTCAGTGCGCAGATCATACGACATCAACAGACAGCCGACCAATCAAGACATATCAAAACGATTTGGGATCTTCCAAAAACGATCCAAAAACGATGAAAAACTTAGCCCTGAGCATACCTGGAGCAGAGAGACCTGGAACATCCCGGAACCTTGTTAGAATATGTTAGAATATGTGCAAACGCTGCGAGGCACGTGACTTTGCGCAGGGCACCAGATCTTCCACAGGTCTCACGGCCAGGAAACAAACAGGCAGGGAGTGCGGTTTGAGGGTGACCTAGGGTGACCTAGGGTGACCTTCCCACTTCACAAATCTTCACATGCATTTTGCTGGTACACCTTGAGAAAAGGTGAAAGACCTCGAACAATCATCACGGATTCATAGAAACGTGACATGATTGAAATACATATAAATATGTTATGTATTAATCATTACTATTAGTTATTAGTTATTAGTTATTATTATCTATAATTATTGTTATTGTCATTATTATCATTATTATCACTATTATTATTGTTATTACTAATTACTATTCATTATTATTACATTATATGAATTATTAATTACTATATTCTTTTAGATTGTCTATGTCGAAACACTCACGAGATGTTGAAATGAGACTTTTTCAAGATGTTTGGGGAATGTTTTCATTGGTCAGGCCCAGACACCCGGTCAAGGCCTGGGCTGAAATGCCGCAGAGCAAATCCAAAGAGACACGGATTGTTCAACTTCGGCCAGGGCTGAAAATTGATTACATTTGGGTCCGGGAACGTACACAGGACGCGGACAGGGTGAAGGGTAGCGTTACCAAAGTGTCTCAATTGTGAAGCTTTTGAAGCTTTTGTCAAGATTGGATTCAAGATTTTCAGAATCCATTGATGACTTCATGGAAGTCACAACTGCCATGTGCAGGATTTTCAGACTGAACTTTTCTTTGATGAAGCATCTCGACGCTGCTTGGCCACCAGTTTTTACTGCTGTGAGAGCACAGTGAAACTTTGATGCGTTGCCACGTGTTGCCACCTCAAGGAGCCATCATAGACTCCCACAAAGACTGTGAAGCAACGGGGGAGTGGCCTAGTGACCATGGCTGCATCTCTTCTGCATACAGACCATACAGTGCCTTCGGGAAAAGGTGAAAACCATCACCACCATCATCATCATCAACAACAACACCACCAACATACATCAACAGTATCAACAACAGCCGAAACATTGCCCTGACCGGGCTTAGCTTGGTTCATTATCCCTTCCTTCCACTATGGAGTGAATTTCTGCAGTAAGGTGAAGCCCTGAGCATCCGATTGCGACGGAAAGCATGGTCGCTTGCTGCAAAATAAAAGGGTCGCTTGGGAATTTGTCACTTCCGATGGTTTTTTTTGGTGTCGAAAGGGTACGTGGAACAGCTTTTGAAAGGCTTTCGGACCTTTGTCAAAGCTATGCAGCATTCTGCTGCAGGTGGCAATTCTGGAAATGAGAATCTGCGGATATCTGCGGCACTCGTTTCTGAAAAAGAGTGCCTTGCAAAAATGCAGAAACAGCGAGAAGGGACACATGGGACACCATTGATCCTACGACTGATATAAAGCTAGTCGTTTGAAAGCAGTTCGAGAAGAATATGTAGGAATGTTTTGGGTGGTTTCAATTTGATTGAAGCTTTGGAGGAAAGGAGAACTTGGCCTTCGCTACCAGAAATTAACAAAGATTTGGTCTGGCCTGTCTGCCATTGTCTGCCAATTCGCAACTTTTTGCCTCCAGCTGTGGGTCCAAGCGTCAGTTGCCTTTGAAGTGCCAGGCTCGTTTTTTTCCCCTGGGGATCAGTGGGATGTCTTGCACTTTGCACTACGCACTGAAAGACCTTGTGCCAGAAACGCGGAATGAGCACCTTGGAAGAATGGGCACAGAAGGTGCGGATTCCCAGTGCTACGTGCTATGTGCTACGGGACACTGGCGGCCCGTGACATGTGACAGAAAACTTGGCAGAAGATTCATCGCCCTTGATCTAAAACAATGAACATAATGACATAATATGACGATAATATGATATAATAACAATACCGATCCGGCCATTGCCCTAGAACCTTACTAGATGCCTCTGAGCCTTGAATCACAAGACAAGATAAAGCTGAAGAATGTGAAGGCAGCATAAAGCAGTTTTTTAAGCAGACACCTTTAACTTTAATCCAGCTTGGATGATTTGGATGTGGATGCCTCAGATGCTTCAGGAGAGTTTGCAAGCTCTCTTCAACAGGTTTGACTCCAACTGTGACGGCGGGGAATTCTGTCGGATTGCGTTTCATGGTGCTTTGACCACCAACTTTGCCACCAAGATGTCAATCTTACAGATCTTTTTGCAGTGTCTTACAGCGTATATACAGTATATATATACACATAGAAGGATGTATGAGGCTGATATATGTATATAGAGAGTATGAAGATCAACAATAGACTATATCAGATGTATTCCCGAATCAGGTTGACATCAAGATGTAATGCGTGACACAGTGTGAAAGGCTGCTTTTGTGGGTGAAGCTTCGCGAGCCAGTAAGTTGAGCCACTCATACCGATCTTGACCCATCTTGACCCATCTTGACCCTAAAAAATGCTGTGGTTCAGGCACACTCAGTACGGACGAACTTCGGCGTGCCTTGTGTGGTGTTGGCTTGAAGAATGCTGATGTACTTTGCCCGCAAGGATGTCACCACATGCCACCACAACCTCCATGAGTTTCCCAATTCCATCATTCCATTTGCCCACATTACAATGATGTCAAGCGAAGAACTTGTGTGGAAAGACGATCCGATCCTTAGAATTCAAAGATTTCAAAGCCGAAAGTTTGTTTTGTCGCAACGTCTTCATCTGGGTCAATAGAGATCTTTTATGATCTTTTCATGTTTCAAATTGTTTCAAACCACTGCAGGTGACCAAGATTTACAAGGTCATGGCCGCTCTGCTGGATGAGAGACTGCTGACTGCGGTCGTGGCAGTCCGGGAATGTCAAAGCATGTCAAAGCGAAGGAACATGAGTTGCACCTGCACCGTTTTCAATGGAACAGCTGCAGTTGGGACAGCAAGTGTCGAATGATGTTGAATGTATATATATATATATATAATATATATATATATTATATAATGTATTGTAACCTTGTAACAGCTGTGTCAACTGTGTCAATGAGCTATGGCTGAGGACACCAATAGCGATGAGCGGGTTTCCTACACAGAGTTCATCCGTTGGCTTTTCCATGGCGGCGCAGAGGCAGTGACTGTAGCAGGAGAGCGCCAAATGATGGGCGATTGCATCCCATTGGACTGTCAAATCTGCCAGGCAACTGTGATCACCAAGAAAGTTTTTTCAGGTCCTTCCACCCCAGCCGAGGTCCGACATTTGTCACCATTGAATTCACTGCGAGTAAGATCGAATAAGTGCGTTTGTGTATGTTTGTTTTTGCTCAAGGCGATGACTGAGTTCATGGAGTTCATTCAAGAACTGAAGGACACACCACCGGCAGAAGGTGAGAAGCCCACAAAGCTGAAGGTGTCTTGGCCGACACAAAAAGACGACAGTCTTCAAAGAGGTGTAAATGATGTAATGGAAATGGCATTCGTGCTTATCTGGATTCGCACGGATTTGCACTTACTAAGGACATCTTCAAAAAGATGGACGGCTCCTTTGATGCATCAAAACTTCCATGACATGTCCCGTTTGTTTTGAACCGTTTTGAAAAATGAGCGCTCAACAACTGCGGAAAGCTCTGACTTAGACTGCTGACATCTAGAGATGACTTTCTGTGTTGCGCCAAGAAAACGGCAGCGGCAAGATTTCTTTCACCGAGTTCAAGTCGAAACTTGGCAAAAAGTACTCATCTCCAGAACAAACACTGCCACAAAATCCGAAGTTGAAGTCGAGCTTTTCACAAAAGAAATCTGTTCAATTCTTTTCTTCTTTTCTTCTTTTCCTATTGATTTGTTTTCCATTGTTTCCCTTCTGTCCAGGGCCACCTCATCATTGGGTTATGACCTTGACGATGATCTGCTGCCACCCAGCTGAACTATCTGAACTCGTACCTGGGGTGAACATCAAAGCCAGACGGATCTCATCGCAGTGTACAGCCCAGGATGCAACTTGTTTTCGCTTTGCCGGGCTAGGGATCTTTATAGTTTTAAGATGTTTTAAGGAAAGAAGTCTTCGACTTGATCGACGCACCCTGGAAGCAGAGCTTTTGAACGATTTCGACGATTTCCATCAATTTCCGACATTGCTCTAAAAAAACATGATTGAAGAGCCAGTCGCAGCATGCAGCACGCAGCTTTCACATGCTTTGACATCCAGGTTCAGAAGTCCAGGAAAAAGAAGAAGAAACGCTTGACGGATGAGGATTGAACATGGAATCACATGGATCCAGCAACGTGAAAGGATTGAACAATCTTAAACAGGATGAACAGGTGCAAACGTCAAAACCGTGGCAGTGCCAATCCGTGACAATAGATAATATTAATTATAGAGCATATTAGAGCAATATTAGAACCTCTTAGTTGCTCGTACTATCTGATGACTTCTGATTACTATCTACTATTCGTGAAAACGAACATTGATTCTCATTGTTTTCTCACTGATTCACTATGATATTTACTATGATTCACCATGAGATTTACCATATTCACTATGATATAGTAAATATGATTCACTATGGTATATATCATGAATTATCATGATATAGCAAATATTACTATGGTAAAATTCACTATGATATTTACCATGATTTTTACTTTGGTATTCGTTTGTGGCCAAGATCCTTTGCCTTGAACTCGACTCGACTTGTCGTTCCAGGAAGTGGAGGAGCTCATCTCGGAGGCCAAAGCGAAACTCAGCCGTGCCAGGAACAAGGGAAACCATGGAGAATCAACGCACAAAGATATTTATGAACATGTAAATATCATATAAATATACCATATAATATATGAAAACATATATGAAAACGAGTCTTAAATATCTGAAATATTCTCAAATAACAAACAATTCAGAAAAGGGTGTGAGTTGGAAGATGAAGGATATGTTTTGATAGGACATAATTTGAGAAACATTTGTCATGGCCAAGGAAGCAGGCGGAAGATCCTAGTGTTGCTCAGTTGCATATTTTGATCCCGGCGTCGCTATGGGGAGTTCTCGTGGCAGCAACTGAGGTCGAGATTCCGGAGTTCCTCGATGGCTTTCCCAAAGGAAAGCGTCTCAAAAAACCTTTGATGTGCTTAAAGTGTATTCAAATGTGTATATGCATATATATATATAATTATATATGTATGTATATATGCACATATTATATACATTATGAATATTGGTATACTTATATATATACACTGTATGCAGATCATATAAGAATCATTGACTTGCAGTCTACATTTCATCTTATTTAATTGCCAAACAGATTGGGCATGGGCCGAGCAAAGCTCCTCAGATTTTGACTTGACCCAGTGACATCCAGTCCACACGTTGACGTCGCAGGAGATATATCGTGCTGGCTCTCCCATGAGAAAGTCTATTATGCCTCTAATTTGCACTTAAGAAGTGAAGAAATCATTAAACATCATAATCTCCTTGAAGCAATCAGACATTTTACTTACGTGTTCAGTCTGTTTTCTATATTATTCTGTATATCTCTATATTGTTGGATCATCGCGCCGTCGCGCCGCTCTCAGTGTGGCCAAAAAGAGAAGTGGGTGAAGGAACGTCGACTCATCTATGATCCGAATGCCAGGCTCTCAGGATCGTTATCAACTGCAACTGTTGCTGTAACTCTGTGGACAAATAGCTATCTATAGCTATCTATAGCTATCTGTAGCTATCTATAGCTATCTATAGCTATCTATAGGTATCTATAGCTATCTATAGATATCTATAGATATAGATGGATGATAGCTGATAGTTATAGCATGTTATATCATGTTATATCCATATAGCCTATAGTTCTGTACTATGTAACAGTGCCTATCAATATCAAAAAGTGTGTATATATATAAATTACATATACTTATACACGTATGTTTATATTATACATACAGAGGGAGTATCTAACAAATAAGGGTAAAAGATGGTAAAAACAGATCCAAGCAGTCCCTAGGGTAGAACGTGGTAGAACAGTCGAGATTGACAGTCCAAACCTGCGATGAGCAGCACTGAGGCAGCTGAAACGCGGGATTACCAGATCACCTACAAGGAGTTTAAGAAGGCCAGGTATGTTTCCAATCGGCCAATCGGCTGTCGATGTCACTTAAATGTCATCTGAAAATGTCGGGAGGGATGAGGAGGGATGAGGAGGGATAAAAACGATCATCTGGCCTCTGAGACAAAATCATGTTCACATGATTTCACATCTTCATTTTCATGTATGATTTATATGATTTGGGAGAGCATGCCGTCAGAAACTCACCATGTTCGGTGAGGCCTTCAAGGCTGTGATCGGAGCCTGAACGACAGGACAAACGGATCGAACCTGGATGGTGACATCATGGTGACAGGGCAAGTATTTGTTGCCATGTGCTGATGTGCTGATGTGTTTTTTTTTTTGTGAGGATACCTGCGACTTGGGCCAGACTTGTGACGAAACACGCCTTGTGGAGCCAATCTCCGGGTGCCCCTTTGATCTCTCACATGATCCAGAGGTCGAGTTGGAAAATGTTGGAAGACATTCACGGATAAGATGATCAGATATGATCAGTGAATGTTGGTGACCATCTCAAAGAGGCACAACGGAATCAACGGATGTTTGAGGCAATGGAAACATTGACCTCTCAGTTTCATGCCACGGAGCCAAGAATCAGTGGTAGATTCATGACTGATCATGTCCCAATTGACAATTTTGGGGTACACCCATTTATGGAACCACCAGCAAGGCAAATTAATAACCAACATACAATGATGGCGCTGTTTCTATGTTTTGAATGTTGGTTCGGGGAAAATAGACACCAACAATTGGACGTGTCTACTTTTTGGTACTTCTGCAATGCTTTGGATCTTGACATGAAGAGAAATCAAAAGGATGCGATGGGATCAATTTGAACTATGGAGGTGTCCTACTGTAATGACTGGAGGCAAAGGACTGATGTGGCTCATTGATTGATCATCATTCATTTGTGACATTCCCGAGATGTACAGCAAGGTTTAAAGATGTTTAAAGAATTATTCCAGCAAGACCAGTCACCGGAACTTTCACAGAACTTAAAATTCACCACTGACAGTGACAGTTTCACATGCGGCCAACGTTGCCTTGTGGGGTGTCATGGAAATCGGCCAAAGGAATCCGGAGAAAGCAGAAGCAAACCGCAACTGAACCACAGGTTCCCAGGTTCCTCCTTCTTTTCATTGTATTATGAAATCAAAACATCGTCTTCCCGTTTCCTTGTGATGTTGATGTTTTCTTCCCGCCAATTCATTTTCCCTTGCCTCACACCTCCGTCTCCATCCTGCAGGCGCACTTAATTTCAATCTGATTCCCCGTCCAAAATCGCAGGTTCCAACCGCCCTCGTGTTGGTCTGTGTGGATGCTGTTGCAGTTTTCACGGGCTACTGGGGGTAGATTTTCTTAGCGGTCTTTTCCAAGCCAGAGTGGACATTGTGTGCGCACCTCAATTTGGTTTCAATGCAATAGCTGGCACAGTTCTTGCATCTGTTGCAAAACTCGGAACAGTTTATGACACAGCTCTTTTGAAACGATTGTAGCCAAGGCCATGGCGATGCAATCGCTGACTCAGAGCGCTTTTGTGCTGCCCACTCAACCTAGCCCCATCCTCAGCAAAAGTTCAATTTCTTGGGATATTGTCAACAGCCGGAAAATGTCCACCTACATCGCAGTGGAAGGAGTCCACAAAGATGTTGTGTTGGGTCTGTTCCTCTTATCATTCTTGAATTACCCTCTGGTAATTTAACATAGCTATTGAAAATGGCCAGTTATAGTGGATTTTCCCATTAAAAATGGTGATTTTCCATAGTTATGTTAGTTTACCAGAGGGTAGTTGAATTATGTTGAATTCGTCTCTAACATTGTTTAGTTTCGTCATCTTTCCTCACCTAGGCCAAAGCCATGCCGGAGGACTCCGCGGCAGCAGTGAAGTGCTTAACATCCAATTTCGGATCCTTTGAGGCGGTGAAACATTTTTCGAGTATTTGAACCACACGGGAATGAAGTGGACAAATCAGCCTTTGATTCTACATGAAATATTTCTTTTAAACATGTCTCGACACGGGGCAGAGTCCTTATGAACTGTAACTTCACCCAGGTGACTTCACATTTTCACCCAAGGTGATTTTCCAACCTCAGCAAGTTCTCCAATGCAGAGTGGGGCAGCTCTGGGAGTGACAGCAGTTGGTGCTGCCATTGTTGCCTCAACCAGAAAGACCAAAGCACAGAAGAGCATCAAGGGTCTGAAGGCATCCACGCAGGATGTGCTGTTCAAGGGAGGTGCTGGATCCGTTGATGGAGGAATGGGCGCCGGATCCTTTGGTGGCTCCAAGTCTACGTCTACTTCCTCTTCGTCAGCAACCGTCTCCTCCACTGACCTTGGTGTGCAGGCACCCATCGGTTACTGGGATCCCCTCGGATTGAACGCCAACGCAGATGCAGCCACATTCCGAAGACGCCGAGCAGTTGAGATCAAGCACGGCAGGGTGGCAATGTTCGCGACAATGGGCTATATCGTCCCAGAATACTACAAATTTCCAGGTGCGATCAACTTTTTTAACTTTTGAAGAACGACATGTCAGCCTCATATTATGATATCATATGATATCATATTATGACGTATTTTGACATCGTAGTTGACTCATTGACATGACTTTACATCCAGTTTCACCATGCTTGACTTGGATTTCTGAAGTGATGCAATATTCGGGCCGTATGTTCTGAGATGTTGTGAGACATTGTGAGATGTTATGTGATGTTTTGAGATGTTGTGTAGTGTTTTGAGATGTTGTGTAGTGTTTTGAGATGTTGTGTGGTGTTGTGAGTGTGAAGCTCCAGAGTTTTTACAATGTCACAGAATGTGATAGGTTACTTGAGCCCTTCTCTGGGTCTGAAGTTCAGTGATGTTCCCGGTGGTCTTGCGGCCATCTCGAAAGTTCCAGCCTTGAGCTTAGAAAATAGAAATAATTTTGGAAAATGACAATACAATGGCATGTAATGACATATCATGACATGAAGCATGCTGCAACACTCACTTTCATGAAGTGTCATGATCTCTCACGCCACTGCAGTTTGTTGCGGAAAGCTGACTAGATGTGACTAGTGATTGGATGTACTTAGATCATCTTAGATATGTTGCAATGCATTCACGTGCTCCAGCATGTTCCAGCATGAATATCTCCGTGCACGAGTTGAGGCGCTTGGCTGGTACCAGATCCTGTGGTTCATTGGCTTGATTGAGGGATCTGGATTCTTCTCCGGAAAGTATGGCTTGGGCTTCATGAAGGATGCCACCATGTCTGGAACTCCGGGCGACTATGGCGTTGGATTTCCTACCTTCCTGGGCAAGGTCTCTGACCCCGCGGTGAAGAAATCCAAGTTGAATGCTGAACTTGCAAACGGACGTCTGGCAATGATGGCCATTATCGGTATGTTCTTTCAAGATGGTGTTGTGCTCAGCGTGTTGCATGTTCTTTGCATGTTCTTTGCGCGTTCTTTTTCTTTGCATGTTCTTTGCATGTTCTTTGCGTGTTTCAAGTGTCGTGCCAGCGCTTTTGGAGCTTCAACATAGGTTTTAACATGTTCGCTGCAAACCCCACGTTTGCCCGCATCGGATTCCGCATATCCTTTGACATGCTCAAATCCCTGCGTAGGGCTTGCGTTTTTTTACCTTCCAAAACCTAAAACCCTAAAACCCGAAAAACCTAAACCCTAAATTAAAACCCTCAATCCGAAAAACCTAAAGTCAAAATCACTGCGTATAGCCAGTGTTTTCATTCATCCTCTGATGACAAGTATGATGACAAGTATATGATATTGTTTGGGTGTGTTCTTTGGGTGTAGGCGAACCTGGGGTTTAGCGCCACCCTCCAGTTGAACCACTTCGGAGCATGTTGGAACATGTTGGAACATGTTGGAACATGTTGTACCGTTGCGGAGCAAATGTGTTGTAGAATGTTGTAGATATCGCGAGTTGTTTCACTGTTTGGAGAGGTTACCGAGCTTTTGTGATTCGCTGCGGTTCGCTGTGCAAGGTGCGAGTTGATGTAAGTTGTCCTGAGGTTTGACCGGATCTGCATGGGGCGATTGGGCCAACTACGCTGAGTCTCCTCTCCGTGCATCCACGCAGGATGTGCTGTTCAAGGGAGGTGCTGGATCCGTTGATGGAGGAATGGGCGCCGGATCCTTTGGTGGCTCCAAGTCTACGTCTACTTCCTCTTCGTCAGCAACCGTCTCCTCCACTGACCTTGGTGTGCAGGCACCCATCGGTTACTGGGATCCCCTCGGATTGAACGCCAACGCAGATGCAGCCACATTCCGAAGACGCCGAGCAGTTGAGATCAAGCACGGCAGGGTGGCAATGTTCGCGACAATGGGCTATATCGTCCCAGAATACTACAAATTTCCAGGTGCGATCAACTTTTTTAACTTTTGAAGAACGACATGTCAGCCTCATATTATGATATCATATGATATGATATCATATGATATGATATCATATGATATCATATTATGACGTATTTTGACATCGTAGTTGACTCATTGACATGACTTTACGTCCAGTTTCACCATGCTTGACTTGGATTTCTGAAGTGATGCAATATTCGGGCCGTATGTTCTGAGATGTTGTGAGACATTGTGAGATGTTATGTGATGTTTTGAGATGTTGTGTAGTGTTTTGAGATGTTGTGTGGTGTTGTGAGTGTGAAGCTCCAGAGTTTATACGGGTCATGCACATCCACTTCCAATGTCACAGAATGTGATAGGTTACTTGAGCCCTTCTCTGGGTCTGAAGTTCAGTGATGTGCCCGGTGGTCTTGCGGCCATCTCGAAAGTTCCAGCCTTGAGCTTAGAAAATCGAATTAATTTGGGAAAATGATGGAAAATCACAAATATGTATATAATGTATATATACATAATATATATATATTATTATATACATATTATAATATACAGGCGTATAATGACATATCATGACATGAAGCATGCTGCAACACTCACTTTCATGAAATGTCATGATCTCTCACGCCACTGCAGTTTGTTGCGGAAAGCTGTTGACTAGATGTGACTAGTGATTGGATGTACTTAGATCATCTTAGATATGTTGCAATGCATTCACGTGCTCCAGCATGTTCCAGCATGAATATCTCCGTGCACGAGTTGAGGCGCTTGGCTGGTACCAGATCCTGTGGTTCATTGGCTTGATTGAGGGATCTGGGTTCTTCTCTGGAAAGTATGGCTTGGGCTTCATGAAGGATGCCACCATGTCTGGAACTCCGGGCGACTATGGCGTTGGATTTCCTACCTTCCTGGGCAAGGTCTCTGACCCCGCGGTGAAGAAATCCAAGTTGAATGCTGAACTTGCAAACGGACGTCTGGCAATGATGGCCATTATCGGTATGTTCTTTCAAGATGGTGTTGTGCTCAGCGTGTTGCATGTTCTTTGCATGTTCTTTGCATGTTCTTTGCATGTTCTTTGCATGTTCTTTGCGCGTTCTTTTTCTTTGCATGTTCTTTGCATGTTCTTTGCATGTTCTTTGCATGTTCTTTGCGTGTTTCAAGTGTCGTGTGATCTTATTGTCATTGTCCTTTCGGCATTTCCAGTCAATCTCCAGCGCTTTTGGAGCTTCAACATAGGTTTTAACATGTTCGCTGCAAACCCCACGTTTGCCCGCATCGGATTCCGCATATCCTTTGACATGCTCAAATCCCTGCGTAGGGCTTGCGATTTTTTACCTTCCAAAACCTAAAACCCTAAAACCCGAAAAACCTAAACCCTAAATTAAAACCCTCAATCCGAAAAACCTAAAGTCAAAATCGCTGCGTATAGCCAGTGTTTTCATTCATCCTCTGATGACAAGTATGATGACAAGTATATGATATTGTTTGGGTGTGTTCTTTGGGTGTAGGCGAACCTGGGGTTTAGCGCCACCCTCCAGTTGAACCACTTCGGAGCATGTTGGAACATGTTGGAACATGTTGGAACATGTTGTACCGTTGCGGAGCAAATGTGTTGTAGAATGTTGTAGATATCGCGAGTTGTTTCACTGTTTGGAGAGGTTACCGAGCTTTTGTGATTCGCTGCGGTTCGCTGTGCAAGGTGCGAGTTGATGTAAGTTGTCCTGAGGTTTGACCGGATCTGCATGGGGCGATTGGGCCAACTACGCTGATTCTCCTCTCCGTGCATCCACGCAGGATGTGCTGTTCAAGGGAGGTGCTGGATCCGTTGATGGAGGAATGGGCGCCGGATCCTTTGGTGGCTCCAAGTCTACGTCTACTTCCTCTTCGTCAGCAACCGTCTCCTCCACTGACCTTGGTGTGCAGGCACCCATCGGTTACTGGGATCCCCTCGGATTGAACGCCAACGCAGATGCAGCCACATTCCGAAGACGCCGAGCAGTTGAGATCAAGCACGGCAGGGTGGCAATGTTCGCGACAATGGGCTATATCGTCCCAGAATACTACAAATTTCCAGGTGCGATCAACTTTTTTAACTTTTGAAGAACGACATGTCAGCCTCATATTATGATATCATATGATATGATATCACATGATATCATATTATCAAAGTATGACGTATTTTGACATCGTAGTTGACTCACTGACATGACTTTACATCCAGTTTCACCATGCTTGACTTGGAGGATTTCTGAAGTGATGCAATATTCGGGCTGTATGTTCTGAGATGTTGTGAGACATTGTGAGATGTTATGTGATGTTTTGAGATGTTGTGTAGTGTTTTGAGATGTTGTGTAGTGTTTTGAGATGTTGTGTGGTGTTGTGAGATGTTGTGTGGTGTTGTGAGTGTGAAGCTCCAGAGTTTATACGGGTCATGCACATCCACTTCCAATGTCACAGAATGTGATAGGTTACTTGAGCCCTTCTCTGGGTCTGAAGTTCAGTGATGTGCCCGGTGGTCTTGCGGCCATCTCGAAAGTTCCAGCCTTGAGCTTAGAAAATCGAATTAATTTGGGAAAATGATGGAACATCACAAATATGTATATAATGTATATATACATATATATATATATAATATACAGGCGTATAATGACATATCATGACATGAAGCATGCTGCAACACTCACTTTCATGAAGTGTCATGATCTCTCACGCCACTGCAGTTTGTTGCGGAAAGCTGTTGACTAGATGTGACTAGTGATTGGATGTACTTAGATATGTTGCAATGCATTCACGTGCTCCAGCATGTTCCAGCATGAATATCTTCGTGCACTTGCCAAGTTTGCAATGATTTCGAGTTGAGGCGCTTGGCTGGTACCAGATCCTGTGGTTCATTGGCTTGATTGAGGGATCTG
>CAMXCT020000193.1:266826-276825 GCA_947184155.2 Cladocopium goreaui | reverse complement strand
ATATAATGTATATATACATAATATATATATATTATTATATACATATTATAATATACAGGCGTATAATGACATATCATGACATGAAGCATGCTGCAACACTCACTTTCATGAAATGTCATGATCTCTCACGCCACTGCAGTTTGTTGCGGAAAGCTGTTGACTAGATGTGACTAGTGATTGGATGTACTTAGATCATCTTAGATATGTTGCAATGCATTCACGTGCTCCAGCATGTTCCAGCATGAATATCTCCGTGCACGAGTTGAGGCGCTTGGCTGGTACCAGATCCTGTGGTTCATTGGCTTGATTGAGGGATCTGGGTTCTTCTCTGGAAAGTATGGCTTGGGCTTCATGAAGGATGCCACCATGTCTGGAACTCCGGGCGACTATGGCGTTGGATTTCCTACCTTCCTGGGCAAGGTCTCTGACCCCGCGGTGAAGAAATCCAAGTTGAATGCTGAACTTGCAAACGGACGTCTGGCAATGATGGCCATTATCGGTATGTTCTTTCAAGATGGTGTTGTGCTCAGCGTGTTGCATGTTGCATGTTCTTTGCATGTTCTTTGCATGTTCTTTGCATGTTCTTTGCGCGTTCTTGCATGTTCTTTGCATGTTCTTTGCATGTTCTTTGCATGTTCTTTGCGTGTTTCAAGTGTCGTGTGATCTTATTGTCATTGTCCTTTCGGCATTTCCAGTCAATCTCCAGCGCTTTTGGAGCTTCAACATAGGTTTTAACATGTTCGCTGCAAACCCCACGTTTGCCCGCATCGGATTCCGCATATCCTTTGACATGCTCAAATCCCTGCGTAGGGCTTGCGATTTTTTACCTTCCAAAACCTAAAACCCTAAAACCCGAAAAACCTAAACCCTAAATTAAAACCCTCAATCCGAAAAACCTAAAGTCAAAATCGCTGCGTATAGCCAGTGTTTTCATTCATCCTCTGATGACAAGTATGATGACAAGTATATGATATTGTTTGGGTGTGTTCTTTGGGTGTAGGCGAACCTGGGGTTTAGCGCCACCCTCCAGTTGAACCACTTCGGAGCATGTTGGAACATGTTGGAACATGTTGGAACATGTTGTACCGTTGCGGAGCAAATGTGTTGTAGAATGTTGTAGATATCGCGAGTTGTTTCACTGTTTGGAGAGGTTACCGAGCTTTTGTGATTCGCTGCGGTTCGCTGTGCAAGGTGCGAGTTGATGTAAGTTGTCCTGAGGTTTGACCGGATCTGCATGGGGCGATTGGGCCAACTACGCTGATTCTCCTCTCCGTGCATCCACGCAGGATGTGCTGTTCAAGGGAGGTGCTGGATCCGTTGATGGAGGAATGGGCGCCGGATCCTTTGGTGGCTCCAAGTCTACGTCTACTTCCTCTTCGTCAGCAACCGTCTCCTCCACTGACCTTGGTGTGCAGGCACCCATCGGTTACTGGGATCCCCTCGGATTGAACGCCAACGCAGATGCAGCCACATTCCGAAGACGCCGAGCAGTTGAGATCAAGCACGGCAGGGTGGCAATGTTCGCGACAATGGGCTATATCGTCCCAGAATACTACAAATTTCCAGGTGCGGTCAACTTTTTTAACTTTTGAAGAACGACATGTCAGCCTCATATTATGATATCATATGATATGATATCATATGATATGATATCACATGATATCATATGATATCATATTATGACGTATTTTGACATCGTAGTTGACTCACTGACATGACTTTACATCCAGTTTCACCATGCTTGACTTGGATTTCTGAAGTGATGCAATATTCGGGCCGTATGTTCTGAGATGTTGTGAGACATTGTGAGATGTTATGTGATGTTTTGAGATGTTGTGTAGTGTTTTGAGATGTTGTGTGGTGTTTTGAGATGTTGTGTGGTGTTGTGAGTGTGAAGCTCCAGAGTTTATACGGGTCATGCACATTCACTTCCAATGTCACAGAATGTGATAGGTTACTTGAGCCCTTCTCTGGGTCTGAAGTTCAGTGATGTGCCCGGTGGTCTTGCGGCCATCTCGAAAGTTCCAGCCTTGAGCTTAGAAAATCGAATTAATTTGGGAAAATGATGGAACATCACAAATATGTATATAATGTATATACATATATATATATATTATAATAATTATAATATAAATATATATATATAAGATACAGGCGTATAATGACATATCATGACATGAAACATGCTGCAACACTCACTTTCATGAAGTGTCATGATCTCTCACGCCACTGCAGTTTGTTGCGGAAAGCTGTTGACTAGATGTGACTAGTGATTGGATGTACTTAGATATGTTGCAATGCATTCACGTGCTCCAGCATGTTCCAGCATGAATATCTTCGTGCACTTGCCAAGTTTGCAATGATTTCGAGTTGAGGCGCTTGGCTGGTACCAGATCCTGTGGTTCATTGGCTTGATTGAGGGATCTGGATTCTTCTCCGGAAAGTATGGCTTGGGCTTCATGAAGGATGCCACCATGTCTGGAACTCCGGGCGACTATGGCGTTGGATTTCCTACCTTCCTGGGCAAGGTCTCTGACCCCGCGGTGAAGAAATCCAAGTTGAATGCTGAACTTGCAAACGGACGTCTGGCAATGATGGCCATTATCGGTATGTTCTTTCAAGATGGTGTTGTGCTCAGCGTGTTGCATGTTCTTTGCATGTTCTTTGCATGTTCTTTGCATGTTCTTTGCGTGTTTCAAGTGTCGTGTGATCTTATTGTCATTGTCCTTTCGGCATTTCCAGTCAATCTCCAGCGCTTTTGGACCTTCAAAATAGGTTTTAACCCGTTGAACCACTTCGGAGCATGTTGGAACATGTTGGAAGCATATTGTACCGTTGCGGAGCAAATGTGTTGTAGAATGTTGTAGATATCGCGAATTGTTTCACTGTGTTTGGAGAGGTTACCGAGCTTTTGTGATTCGCTGGGGTTCGCTGTGCAAGGTGCGAGTTGATGTAAGTTGTCCTGAGGTTTGACCGGATCTGCATGGGGCGATTGGGCCAACTACGCTGATTCTTGGTTGTCCTTGTTGGATATCGATGTATGATGATGTATGATATTTTCTGGAATGAGTGCGCGTTCCATCTTCACTGACAATATATATATATATACATATATATATATATCGATATTTGTATAATCAAATCTATGTGATGTGTTTCAAAATGTAGGATAATGGTGGGCCAAGTGGGTCAGGACCTGTTGCATTCTTGGTGGTGTATCTTGCTGCTTGGTGAGTGGGTTACATACTTGGTCACTCTATCAGTGGGGTATCATGTAAAGTGAATACTTTTGACCTCGCCTAGACATCGTTCAAAGAGGAACGAAAGCAACATATTGGGTAGACGGGGGGGTTCGCTTCTTGATGAGCTCCAACATGTTCATCAAAGAGTTCGTTAGGATGTAGAGAAGCGTTTTGTTCAAAAATGTGCGTTTCGCCTTGGTGGCAGGACTATTTTTTAGTGTGCATCGTTCTCCATTGATGCTAATATCATGGATTTGTGAAAGGTGTTGATCAAAGTGTACATCAAGTCAACTTACTCTTTTTTTTCAAAAATACATGTTGGAAACAACCCTTACAGGGGATCGCAGCTCTTTTTCGTTCTCAACTGCGTCCTTTTCAGTGAACCAAGTTGCATCTACATACGCCTTGCTGGGATGGATGAAATTTATCTTTGACAAACGCCATGTAGTGCACAAAGGCTTCCATGACCATTTCAATCCGCAGGTGTTCATGAATAAACAAGGCGGACAAACCATCGATGTGTGCGGAATCAAGAGGCAACCCAGACGTTATGACGTAGTAAACGTTAAAATACATGTAAGACCTTATGATGTAGTTTATAAGTACATGTAAGACGTTATGACGCAGTATATGTGAGACATGCAAGACGTTGTGACGTAGTATATGCAATACATGAGAGCGTAGTGCATGTTACAACTTAGAAAAGAAGTATTACAGGAAAAAGCAAAAAGATACGTTATTGCCCCCCCCACAACGTAGTATATGTAAGACATGAGAGCGTAGTGCATGTTACAATGTAGAAAAGAAGTACTTACAGGAAAAAACAGATAAAGACGTTATTGCCCCCCATGACGTAGTATATGTAAGACATGAGAGCGTAGTGCTGTTCAATGTGAAAAGAAGTACTTACGGAAAAAACAGATAAGATCGTTTTACCCCCCGGAGTAGTATAATGGGGGTTTAAAGAAAAACATGGAAGAACGCCGTAAAAGTGGGGGGGGGTGGCCAAAGAAAGATGGGTTTTTACAATGCAGAAAAGAAGTACTTACAGGAAAAAACAGATAAAGACGTTATTGCCCCCCCCATGACGTAGTATATGTAAGACATGAGAGCGTAGTGCATGTTACAATGTAGAAAAGAAGTACTTACAGGAAAAAACAGATAAAGACGTTATTGCCCCCCATGACGTAGTATATGTAAGACATGAGAGCGTAGTGCATGTTACAATGTAGAAAAGAAGTACGTACAGGAAAAATCAGATAAAGACGTTATTGCCCCCCCATGACGTAGTATATGTAAGACATGAGAGCGTAGTGCATGTTACAATGTAGAAAAGAAGTTCTTACAGGAAAAAACAGATAAAGACGTTATTGCCCCCCCATGACGTAGTATATGTAAGACATGAGAGCGTAGTGCATGTTACAATGCAGAAAAGAAGTACTTACAGGAAAAAACAGATAAAGACGTTATTGCCCCCCCATGACGTAGTATATGTAAGACATGAGAGCGTAGTGCATGTTACAATGTAGAAAAGAAGTACTTACAGGAAAAAACAGATAGAGACGTTATTGCCCCCCATGCCGTAGTATATGTAAGACATGAGAGCGTAGTGCATGTTACAATGTAGAAAAGAAGTACTTACAGGAAAAACAGATAAAGACGTTATTGCCCCCATGACGTAGTATATGTAAGACATGAGAGCGTAGTGCATGTTGCAATGTAGAAAAGAAGTACGTACAGGAAAAATCAGATAAAGACGTTATTGCCCCCCCATGACGTAGTATATGTAAGACATGAGAGCGTAGTGCATGTTACAATGTAGAAAAGAAGTTCTTACAGGAAAAAACAGATAAAGACGTTATTGCCCCCCCATGACGTAGTATATGTAAGACATGAGAGCGTAGTGCATGTTACAATGCAGAAAAGAAGTACTTACAGGAAAAAACAGATAAAGACGTTATTGCCCCCCCATGACGTAGTATATGTAAGACATGAGAGCGTAGTGCATGTTACAATGTAGAAAAGAAGTACTTACAGGAAAAAACAGATAGAGACGTTATTGCCCCCCATGCCGTAGTATATGTAAGACATGAGAGCGTAGTGCATGTTACAATGTAGAAAAGAAGTACTTACAGGAAAAACAGATAAAGACGTTATTGCCTTCCCATGACGTAGTATATGTAAGACATGAGAGCGTAGTGCATGTTACAATGTAGAAAAGAAGTACTTACAGGAAAAAACAGATAAAGACGTTATTGCCCCCCCATGACGTAGTATATGTAAGACATGAGAGCGTAGTGCATGTTACAATGTAGAAAAGAAGTACTTACAGGAAAAAACAGATAAAGACGTTATTGCCCCCCCATGACGTAGTATATGTAAGACATGAGAGCGTAGTGTATGTTACAATGTAGAAAAGAAGTACTTACAGGAAAAAACCGATAGAGACGTTATTGCACCCCCATGACGTAGTATATGTAAGACATGAGAGCGTAGTGCGTGTTACAATGTAGAAAAGAAGTACTTACAGGAAAAAACAGATAAAGACGTTATTGCCCCCCCATGACGTAGTATATGTAAGACTTGAGAGCGTAGTGCATGTTACAATGTAGAAAAGAAGTACTTACAGGAAGAAACAGATAAAGACGTTATTGCCCCCCCATGACGTAGTATATGTAAGACATGAAGCGTAGTGCATGTTACAATGTAGAAAAGAAGTACTTACAGGAAAAAACAGATAAAGACGTTATTGCCCCCCCATGACGTAGTATATGTAAGACATGAGAGCGTAGGTGCATGTTATAATGTGAAAAGAATAGCTTAAGAAAACAGATAAAGAGTTATTGCCCCCAATGACGTAGTATTGTAAAGACATGAGAGCGTAGTGCATGTTATAATGTAGAAAAGAAGTACTTACAGGAAAAAACAGATAAAGACGTTATTGCCACCCAATGACGTAGTATATGTAAGACATGAGAGCGTAGTGCATGTTACAATGTAGAAAAGAAGTACTTACAGGAAAAAACAGATAAAGACGTTATTGCCCCCCATGACGTAGTATATGTAAGACATGAGAGCGTAGTGCATGTTACAATGTAGAAAAGAAGTACTTACAGGAAAAAACAGATAAAGACGTTATTGCCCCCCCATGACGTAGTATATGTAAGACATGAGAGCGTAGTGCATGTTACAATGTAGAAAAGAAGTACTTACAGGAAAAAACAGATAAAGACGTTATTGCCCCCACACAACGACCAAGAGGCAACAATGAGGTCCACATGTTTGCGTGCAAAAACAAGATGAAGTTTTTGGCAACCCCCGCCGTCTACCCAACATATTGCAGGAGGTCCCGAGTGTAATATTACATTGTATTACATTGTATTACATGTTGATTGATTTGCGGAAAAGACACGTCTGAATAAGTGCCGAGATGCTACTTTGTGAGTGAGCATACGACGAATTTCAGACATATTTCCCACAGTTTGTACATTTGCGTCTGCAATAGGTTTTGCTACATTTTAGGCCTGCCGAACAAAGTGCAATACACAATAATACACATATAGAGTCAAATCTTCTAAACATGGCATATACATGGTGTTTTGAACTCTATTGCGTTGACTTGTTTGTCTTTTGAACGCGCTGCCTCCCATGCAGTTTTGGATGGCTTTTCAGTTTGCAATGACTTTCACGTCAGGGTATTTTAACATATTTTAACATATTTTAATCATCCTGCAGGTACTCTGATGTACTCTGTACATCTCTGTACTTTTTCTGGTGCGGACGCATTGCCATTTTTGGTGCAGCTCTGAGGATTCGCCTTTGCGCTGAGAGCCGACGTCGCCGACGTCGCCGACGTCGCCGACGTTGAGTCGCAGGAATTGAAGTCGGCACTGCCGGGCGCATGTCGTACAGAGATGTACAGAGCATGAGATCGCGGGATCACCATTTTCGCTGAGAGGTAGCCCAGCCATGTCCAGCCCACCGCTAGGAACCGCTCGCCTAAAGCTGGTGTAGCAGTCGTCTCACTTGATTTTCGATATTTTCGACGGTTTCTCAAAGTTTTCTCTGTGAGATCTACAGTTTTGATTTAATTATTGAGAGAACGCCAAGAACAGAACTCAGACTCAGAGACTTCAACCTAGATCAAAAGAGGCAGGTGGGACATGGAGAAAGTGCGACATACAATACTGCGACATCAAATCCGTTTGGGCGTGGGACATGGAGGAGCAAAACCCAGGGTGGTGATGATTCATGATCTGACTGGGTCAAAGCTTCAGATGCTGCGCATGGAGCAATGCTTGCAGCATTCCAGAAAACATGATTAATATTATTCAGAAATTCACTTTTCTGATGATCCTATGCAGTTTATGCCCAGTCACGGAATCTCTTTCAATGCGCTGAAACATATCTTTTAAATCCTTTTCATAAGTGTTTCAATAAGTGTTTCCTGGGTCCTTGTATTCCTTGTGACGATGCAGCCATGGCTTGTCTCGGTGGTGGTTGTGGCGATCGTCACCATGACATCTCTGTTCCTTGGGAGCTTTGACTCTTTAGAGCTGGGCTTCCCAGCTGAGGCTGTGGAGCGTAGACTGCGCAGCGTAGCGTAGACATCGGAGACAGCGATGAGTCGATGTCTGCAGCGAGGTATCAGGAGTTTGGCCTCAACTGCAATTACCTCAGCGAAAGTGTTGAGAAGGACAGATGACAGCAGTTTGTGTAGCAGTTTGTGTAGTTTGTGTCGTCAGAGCCAAGGCCTTTCGCATAATTCTCACAGTAAAACAACAAAGATCCCGTGATTCTGTGCAGAGGAGCCTTACAGTGCCGGCCGCCGGTGACTCAACGATTCGCTGATGTCAAAGATCTTTCGAATTCAAGGAATTTTCGTGACCTATTCCATTCATCAAGTATGACATAGTATGACTTTCTTTTCGCTTTTCTGCTGAGCCTTTGCATTTTGAACGACTAAGGATACTACTTGGGCATCACCAACAGCTTTATCAAGTTCCCCCGAACCGTGGTTTGGCTGCAAAGCCGGAGACTTAGAGACTTAGAGTCATTTGCAGTCGATCTCTGATCGAGGTAAAGTCCATCTCGTTTCTTGAAGATTGGACGGAGGGAAGGCAAGGGCCTGCCTTGCAAAGCCGCACGAAGGATGGTCTGACAGTTCATTTGGCTGCTTGGATTGCAAAATCTGTAGAGTGCATATTTGCTGCCAATCACAAGAAAACAACATAACATAATTATGTTTGAAAATATATAGATTGTTGATGATTGTTGATGATGTTGACTGATATGGCACCTGATACTTGCACCGGTGCCTGGTGGCTGAGGAAGTCTCATTTCAGTACCAGTTGATGTTTGACCAGCTGTACACCTTGCCGCAGACCTGGAGTCACATCATCCCACTTGGTTTGGGCATGGACTATTCATGACTATGATTATATAATATTATATAACATATGACTCTTATGTTTACTGTAGCCTAGAACTGGGGTAAAAAGAGGGTGTCAATTGCAGTACTTTCTTTGGCAACACTCAGGTGGTCTACACTTGGGGAAGACTATGAGAAGACCTTCGTACGAATGGCCATTGAGCAGTTGTCAACAGCAACCACGCATCACAATGCCCATTTTTTCTTCAGGACAGGGTGGATCAACTGTGGTCACAGTCTGGAGAGTTACACCTTAGAGTGACACCTTCACAGTCTTCATTTTCGGCCTTGCACCTTTCGGCCAGGAATCGAACCTTCGTCAGTAAGGAGATGCATCGGAAACTCGACGAGCCTTGAGCGGCAGGAAGTTGTGCCCAGCCACTGTCACAGCTGTCACAGCTGTCACAGCTGTCACAGCCACAGTCAGCCACTTCACTGTCTTCAGATTTTAAAGTGTCTCCACCAAGGAGCACTTCAAGCAGCATGCCTTTGCAGAGGCGCTGGATGGAGTGTGACACAAGACTTTCTGACGCAGCTGATGTGAACCTTTTGCGTCGACTTGAAGTGGAGATACAAATTCGTATATTTCTATGGATTGTCTAGACGAAGGGACCAAAGGCATTCTCCAAGGGGAGACAGCATGTCACTGCTGACTGAATTTCTAGCAGCTCAGAAGACAGGTGCCCTTCTTTCAACTTCGGACTGTTCACCTGCCAGACGCATTTGTCACTGGGCAGACATTGCCGCCATGGCCGCCATGGCCGTTCTGTTTTCGATCCGCTGCGATAGCCAGGAAGACGCCATTCGCGAGACGCAGGTGGACCTGGGATGGCGGGGCCATGGTGGACCTGGGACCTGCCATGCTGTTGATGGCTGTTGATGTCGATGGCTGTGCTAGGTGCAGGAGCAGCACATTCAAATCGCACGGCTGGAGCAGGAGACGAAAAAGGCACAAAACTGCCCGAGATCTCACGACACTTCAGGATATATTCAAGATGATTAAAAGGAGGCAAGGATAGGTAACAACATCCAGCAAACTGGAGAAAGATCATAAGCACTAATTAGTTCACATTAGTTCACATTAATTCACAGAGGGAAACTCTTGAACTGCGTATACCGCTCTGAACTCAGCTTGTCACAGGTCACCTTTGCAACGGAAGTGCTAAAGGCCCAGCAGGTGCAGAAGGGATATGCTAATTGAATCTAGTTGACCTTCACCATTTTCAAGCATCTTAGTGTGCGCAGTTAGGGTCAGTTAGGGTTTTGGTTTTGCTTGAGCTTGTTACTCCTGCGGAGTTCGAAAGAATTGGATGCAGAGGATTCGCA
>CAMXCT020000193.1:91826-259326 GCA_947184155.2 Cladocopium goreaui | reverse complement strand
TCCTATCTATCCTATCTATCCTATCTATCCTATCTATCCTATCTATCCTATCTATTCTATTCTATTCTATTCTATTCTATTCTATTCTATTTATCTATCTATCTATCTATCTATCTATCCTATCTATCCTATCTATCCTATCTATCCTATCTATCCTATCTATCCTATCTATCCTATCTATCCTATCTATCCTATCTCTCCTATCTCTCCCCAATCTATCCCCTCGACCCATCTAGCCACCCCTTCCCATCTATCCCCATCTATCCTGTCTATCCTTACCTTCCATCAATTCATCCTATCTATCCTATCTATCCTATCTATCCTATCTATCCTATCTATCCTATCTATCCTATCTATCCTGTCTATCCTATCTATCCTATCTATCCTATCTATCCTATCTATCCTATCTATCCTATCCTATCCTACCCTATCCTATCCTATCCTATCCTATCCATCTATCTATCCATCTATCTATCCATCTATCTATCTATCCATCTATCTATCCATCTATCTATCCATCTATCTATCCATCTATCTATCCATCTATCTATCTATCTATCCTATCTATCCTAGTTTACATGTCAACGGCTAGGTGGGCTTGGGACAAGTAGAGGACTCTCAGAGGCTGCTCTCTCCATAAATCTTTGATCTCCTTTATATATCCTTGATCATCATTTATATTTGATCTGGATATATATTTATGCTCCATCTTTTATTTATATAACTGGGTGATCACCTCTTTGGCTTCGGAGCAGTTGTTCAACTAAGGACGGCTGGCCGATGACCGGGCCATTTTGGCTCCAAGAAGGAGTGATCACCAGGCTTGATTTTTGTGCCCCTTAGATCGTGTGATTGGGCCTGGGATTTTGATCACTCCTAGGATGTCTAATTCCAAAGCTTCTGTTTTTCCACCTGCTCTGAGCCGTCAATTTGCAATGGCTGCTGCTCGTTCCAGTGACCAGGGGGTTGATCAGGTGCGCCCTGATGACAGTGCCAGTGGTGTGGGCTCACAGGCCTCATGGAGTGTGGTTCCACCTGATGCTCCAGAGACTCCTGTCCAGCCTGCTCAGGCACCTGAAGCACCCCCTGGGATCGACAAGACGGTTTGGGACGAGGACTCCGATGATGACGTTCCCCCAGCCAACTGGTCGGCATATGCAGCAGCAGAAGGCTCTAATGCAGGCTGGGCTCCAGCCACGGAGGCTGCAAAGCACTTGCTCGGCAACAAGGAGAAGCAGACGGCCAAGCTTGCTCAGCAAAAAGCGAGGGCAAAGGCTCGAGGCCACAAGGCCGTTCGTTGGGGCCAGATGCCAGTGGCGGGAGCGTTCAACCCGCAGAACTACCAGCTCCCACCTTTCATCAAGCAGCTGGGCTCTGGGAATGAAGAACGGTCGGTGTTGATTTTGGATGCAAGAGATCAACGCATCCAGAGTCCCTATCAAGGGTGGCTCTTGGACGAGATCCTGCTCAACGCACAGTCGGGCATCAACATCCTGTCAGATCGTCAATTGGTTCGTTCTCCTGCCACAGGATACCACATGAACCTCTTTTACGTCAGGGCGATCGATGGGTACAAGCTGAATTGTGGTCGGGTCTATGACATCTTATGGATGGGTGCCATGCGCCCGGTGGGACTCTTTGACAGGGTCAGTGCTCTCGCACCCGGCGTTCCAGCCATTTCGGTGGCCCATCATGCGTGATGATTCATCAACTTGGGTGGACGTCAAGGTGAAGATCGAGGGCTACCTGCTCTTGCACTTGGAGCTCCGTGGATATCGTTCAGATCAGGACATGTCCGTGCAGCTCAACTACATCAACGAGGGTCTGGTGATGACGATCAAGGAGGTGCTCTTTGTGCCGTCAGTCGCTGTGACGATCTTCCAAGGATGGAGGGTTGTGGCAACCTCGTTCGAGGTAGGTGGGCGGCTCTACGTGTGCAGCGAAGGCGGAGTTGTGGTGGCGCTGGATCATCCCTTGTGCCACTTTGAGGTCAGGATGACAGCCCTGTCCTCAGCTGACTCGATCGGCATGGATGCTGATCGCTTGGAGTTCCGCTTTCGCACCTCAGGGGACAAGATTGATGTGGCTTGCTCGCAGGTGATGGTGCCCTCAACGTGGCTTGTTCTGTCACGAGTTTCGGGGCCAACGCTCATCCAGAATGCGCGCTGGTGTCGCGATCGACAGGCACGAGTGGAGGGTCCTGACCAGACAATGCAGATGAGCCAGCTGGCTGGCATCCATGCTCACTGGACGGCGGCCACAGAGGCGTTCACGCTCGAGGAGACGGGCCCCAGGGTCGGAGCAGTGGCTGTCGACACCCATGTCGACAACTTTCATTTGACTTGTGAATCGCCATTGTTCAAGTCTGAGATGGTGATCGTCCCCAAGGAAGCCTTGGCGCTCCAGTACCACGACCGTGGAGATGAGCAAGCGATGATCGTGGTGCCGCCAGTTGCAGGTGGTCCTGCAGCTATTCCTGTGGAAAATGCTTTGGGCTCTCTGAAGGCATTGACGGGTTCGGCTGGGGCCCCAGCTCAGGGTGATGCGATTGTGGCGGCGGAGAGCTCAGCCAGTGAGAGTGGTCTGACGCCATCAGCTCCAGCTACGGGTGCTCGAACCTTGCAGGTGCAGCGCCGGTCGTTGGAGGCGAGGTAGAGAGAGAATGTGGCAGTGGCAGCTCTGCCACCCCAGGCATTTGTCGCCCAAGTTGATCAAGTGCTGCAAGGGTTGGGAGCTCAAGGATCTACCACTTCAGTGCCTCGTTCGTTTGGCCCTCCTCCAGTGATTGAAGAAGCGGAGGAATCCCTTTTGTGATATTTGATCGCTTTTGAAGCAGATCCGATCGTGCCATAAAATGGCGGAATAGCTCTTTGAGCCAAACTCTCGGCCGACAGGCTGCACAGTGCTCAGCGTGACAAAAAGAAGGGTTCAGGGTCGAGCCTGGCAAGCGGGAAGTTTGTCTTGTGCTTGGCTTGTTCATTGAACCCGCACAGCTGACCCCAGTTTATTTTATTTTATTTGATCACCCTGATTGCCCCCTTGTTCTGGGATGACCGCCCTGCTCAGGTATGTACCTCAGTCGGTGTTACGGATTCTCAGATCGGGGGTGAGGCAGAGCGACAGACTCTTAACACTGAGTCAGTCATTTGCTTCGGCCTGATCAGGTCAATATAGGTTTCTCATTGAAGGGGTTTTCAGTAGGTCGGTAATGTTTCTCTGTGATTTCAACTTTTTGTCAAGTTGCTGAATCCGCTCGGTTAATGCATTATTTCATAGTTTTGTTTACCTTTCGCATGTTCATGTTGTGCACGTATTCATCTGCCACATGTTCATGCTTTCACCCAACCGGCCAACCGTGCTCAGGTTGGGCACCCAGTGGGTTGTGGGTCCCTAGATCGGGAGTGAAGCAGAGCGACAGACCTATTTTGTGGGTCAGTCATTTGCTTCTGCCTGATCAGAATGTGTTGGGTGAGTGCGTAGGTGTGAAGGTCTGAATTTTAGTTTTCGTGTGACCGTCATACTGGCGCTCATTTCCTGTGAACATTTTTGCTGATCCCTTGCTCGGTTTCTGTAGCGACAACTACAATGGCTCAGAGTGCCGAAAGATGGTCATCAAAAATTTTAGCACTGCCTGTGTTCACAGATGCTTTTGCCCAGGCGGTGCAAGCTTCACCGTTCGTCAACTTAGCGTTTGTGTCTGCCATGGAAGTGCACACGGCACAGGAGTTTGCAATGAAGGTCAGTGAGTGGGCACCACAGCTCGATGAGTCAGTTCGTGATGACCTGCTGCGCTCATCCTTCATGCTCGAACAGTTTTGGTTGTTGGCTGGTTCTGTGGAGAAAGCTTTCTTTGAATCAACTGCACTGCAACTGGGGTTTGGGCTCTGGGAGATGTCTGCTCCCCCTATTAGCTCTGAGACAGCTAGGGCTCGAAGGGTGGGTGCCATTAAGGCACTGACAGACAGATCTAGGCCCCCCAGAAAGATCCTGAAAGCTACCCCTGATGAGCAGTCCAACACCCCGCTGCTCGACCAGGAAAATGCAGCAAGATGGAAGTGGGCTGCTCGCCTGGAGGAGATCGGCAAAGCGGCTGGGGCCTACTCTAAGCTGCTCATGGAGACGGCGAATGAGAGTGGCCTCTCCCCTGCTGAAGTGGCTCGGCTGCGGCAACTAGTGCTCTCCTCAGGCGCTCCTAGAACCATGGCTGCGCATATTTCAAACTGGGAAAGGTTTGCTGAATGGGCTAGGTCGAAAGACATTGCTATTTTTCCTTTAGATAGCTCTAAGTTAGTTCGGTATGCCCTTCATTTGGACAATTTAGAGTGTGGGCCGTCAGTTGTTCCGACCTTTAGAACGTCGGTTAAGTGGATCACGGCCAAGCTGGCGATCGATTGTCCAGACGTGGATCATCCTGGCTTGCTAGCAATCCAAGCCGATATCATCAACAAGCGCGCTCGCACTCTGAAGGAAGCAGTTCCAATCCCTACACAAGTGGTCAGATGTTTTGAGCTCCTGGTTGTGGACACCAATGAGCCAGATCCCACTAGATTGTTTGTGTGGTGGTGGCTCTGTATGGTGTTCGCTTCCCTGCGTTTTGACGACGCGATCCATGTCAAGCCCAACGAGCTCGTCTTGAATGAAGAGGGGATGTTTGGCGTGGCATGGCAAACTAGAGTCGAACGCAAACGTAGAGGCACCAAGTTCGTTGTGCCGCATGTGAGCTTTTCAGGTGTTGATTGGCTTCGTGCAGGCTGGCAGTTGCTCATGCAGGAGGACCTTGAGCGGGACTTCTGGATCAGGAACCTGAACACAAGGGAACAGTTCCAGGCAGCCCCAGCCAACTACCAGCGTTCGGTTCAGTGGCTCAAGTTCCTTGGGCGCTATGCGGTCGAGCACTACCACGAAGGGGCCCATGAGGAGTTCAAAGAGCTTGGTGCAGTGGTCAACAAACTGACAGCTCACTCAGCCAGGGTCACCATGTTGGATGCAGCTGTTCATGCAGGCCGGAGTTCTGAAGAGATTGGTCTTCAGGCGAATTGGAAGAACCCGGGGCCGCTAGTTCTGAAGTACACCCGCAACAGGTCGGCCATTCCGGCCAAGATGGTCCAACAGCTCGTGCAGGACATGCTAGTGCACCAGCACCCCCAAGTAGGTGGAGTTGGATTCGTATGATCCCGCAGCTTTGGACCAGATCCGGACGAAAGGAAGGAAGAAAGGAAGAAAGGAAGAAAGGAAGGAAGGAAGCAAGGAAAGAAAGGAAGAAAAGAAGAAAGACAGGAAGGAAAGAAGGAAGGAAGGAAGACAGAAAGGAAGGAAGGAAGAAAGGAAGAAAGGAAGGAAGAAAGGAAGGAAGAAAGGAAGAAAGAAAGGAAGAAAGGAAGGAAGAAAGGAAGGAAGGAAGCAAGGAAAGAAAGGAAAGAAAGGAAGAAAAGAAGAAAGACAGGAAGGAAAGAAGACAGGAAGGAAGACGGAAAGGAAGGAAGGAAGAAAGGAAGAAAGGAAGGAAGGAAGGAAAGGAAGGAAGGAAGAAAGGAAGAAAGGAAGGAAGAAAGGAAGGAAACAAGAAAGGAAGGAAACAAGAAAGGAAGGAAGAAAGGACGGAGACGAGAAAGGAAGGAAACAAGAAAGGAAAGAAATAATGATGTAATATTACATGCATAAGAGATCATTCAAATTACATGCAGGCATCACCGTAGCAGTTGCGTACTGTTATTTATGTATATGTATATATACATATATATATATATGCATTTATATACACACTTATATATTTATATTTAAATATATTTATATTATTTATATTTTCTGTTTATATTTTTATATACATAGTATTTCTATTTATGTTCAAATTCAAATATATATATATATACTTACATATAGAAATATGTAAATATATACATATACTTATATTTATGCATGTATATATACACTTATTTATATATATATTTATGTATTTATATTTATATATTTATATTTACATATTAAGATATATATATATATATTTATGTACTTATATATATATATACACACATTCATATGTATATACATATAACTGTATATATATATAAATGAGTATGTATCTACAAGTATATATACTGTATTCCACATGTTTCCAGGGTGCATGTCGTGTAGTCTATACACCTTGAGTATCACATTCAAGCCAGCACCTTGCATGTGAAAATAGGTGTTTCCAATCTGCTTTGGGGGGGAGGCGCTGCGCCCTTCCCCTGAATCCCCCCCTCCCGCTTTTTTTAAACTATTTAAATAAAAAAGAAAGACACTTTTCAATACACTATATAGTTTGATTCGACTATATTCATATTTATGTTAAAATTTATGTGTATATATATATACATATATCTAGACACATATATATATAGACACACACATATATATATGTATATATATATGTATGTATATATTTGCATTTATATATGCACTTATATATATATGTACTTATATAAATGTATATATATATAAATTAATATGTATATACATATCCATGTAAATATTTATATAATTGTGTATCTCTCAGTATATATATTTACATAAATATATATATATATAAATATATATATATATATACAAATGTATATATACATTAACTAACTTGAGACTCGGTCTTTTATTCGAGATCCCGCCGTCCCCAGTTTCAAGAGAGGTTGTGACATGCCTAGCCACGAAGTGTCTTTTTCATCTGACTTTCACACTTTCTCTGATATCCGACCTTCCATCTCCAGACATGCTGTCGCGTCGCATGTATGAGCATCGCGTTATGGAGCAGCTTGCTTGCTGGGACTCGACCCTTTATTCGGTATCTGTTGGGATCTCAAGAGAGTTCTCCAGACGTGTGATCGCCTCGCATGTATGAGCATTGCGTTATGGAGCACCTTGCTGGGACTCTCCCTCTGAGTCGGTATCCCAAGAGTAGTTGTGATTTAATATGCGCTGGTATCTGTTGGGATCCCAAGAGAGTTCTCCAGACGTGTGATCGCCTCGCATGTATGAGCATTGCGTTATGGAGCACCTTAATGGGACTCTTCGTCTGAGTCGGTATCCCAAGAGTAGTTGTGATTTAATATGCATTGGTATCTGTTGTCTGCTGACAGTCGACCTTTTCTTCGACATCTGACCCTCCCTCCCCTGTCTCCAGACACGTACGAGTCACTTGTATTAGCATACCTCGGAATTTTCTTGTTTGATACGGACCACCTGGATATTGCGGACAGATCGGCAATCGACATCTGACCCTCCCTCCCCTGTCTCCAGACACGTACGAGTCTCACTTGTATTAGCATACCTCGGAATTTATTTTTTTTTTGATGCAAATTTTATTTTTTTTGATGCGTGTACCACGTTGAAATCTTGGACAGTTCCATAGAAGTCCAGGGGAATATTTTTTTTGATGCAAATCAATTTTTATTTTGATACTTATGGGGATATTTTTTTTTGATGCGTTTTTATTTTTTTTTGATCCTTCACCCGAGTGGTGCAGGACTTGACCAACAGCAGCATCGCTATGAATTTGGAAACAGAGAGGCTTTGGAAAGTGAGGGAGTGATTCGGAGTGATGGATGAAAGTCCTGAGACCTGAGCCATACAGCTTCTTCCAGGCAAAAGAAACAGTCTAATCTGCATATTTTTGAAAACATTGTGTTGCGGCAGGCAGAAACAGATGGTGCCTGCAGTGAATGCGCTGACTCAGCTACTGCAGCAGCTTCAAGTGGAATCAAAGAAGACGGATGACCAAACTGAGGCCTTGGGAAGACCATGAGGACCGTAGAGGAACCATGAAGAAATCAAACAAAAACACAATTGTGATGAACAAAAGATGCGTTCATTTTCCTTTAAAGAGTCCTTTTAAAAAGAGTTTAAAAGTGCTTCGAAATTCTGATTTTGGAGCTTTGGCGTCGAGATCTGATTCTGGGAGCTTGTTGTGCTTCCGGTATGCAGTTATAAGGTGTTTTGCAAGCGGCGACTGCTACTCGCATTATAACTGCTGCGGGAACGTGCTTCCAGATTACACTACGTGAGCAGTTGCAAAATGTGTAGCGGATCACGAAACTTGTGCGTCATTTTCTTACATGACATAATGTTGGATCCTGATTAGTGTAGGGGGTTCCCCCCCTCAACGAATGGGTCACCAAACAAACCGGCGGTTCTCAGAGTCTGCTTCTCATGTTTGGTATTGATTGTAACCGACGGCCTTTTAAATTCCTTATTCTCAGATTTTATCTCAGAGTCTGGAATCCTAAGTATTAGATTTAGATAGATTTAGTATTCATGAGATCAATTTTCTCTTCGTCTCTTACTTTCCTACTTGCTGTCCTATTGCTTTCCTATTGCTTTCATATTACTGTCCTATTGCTTCCTATTTCCAACTTCTTTCATATTATATGGAGGCCTATTTTTTTTTGTTTTTTTTTTCTTTTACGTTTTTGGATTTTTTTTTGGGTTTCTTGTTTTATCTTGCTTTCTCCTTTTTTTTTGCGTTTTTGCTTTTGTGCTTTTTTGTTTGTTTTTTTTTGTTTTTTTTTGCTTGTTTGCTTTTTTTTTGCTTTTTTGCTTTTTTGCGTTTTTGCTTTTTTTTGCTTTTTTTGCTTTTTTGCTTTTTTGCTTGTTTGCTTTTTTGCTTGTTTGCTTTTGTGCTTTTTTGCTTTTTGCTTTTTTTGATTTTTTGCGTTTTTGCTTTTTTGCTTTTTTGCTTGTTTGCTTTTTGTTTTTTTGCTTTTTGTTATTTTTGCCTTTTTTGCTTTTTTGCTTTTTGCTTGTTTGCTTTTGGCTTTTGGCTTGCTTTCCATGGCTTTTGGTGGTATTTTTAGTATGTCAAACTTGCACATTTTTCAATACACTAGTTTGAACCGACTATATTCATATATATATATATTTATGTTTAAATTAAAATCATAATATATATATATTTACATATATATATATATGTATATTTATATATATATATTTATATATATGCATTTATATACACACTTGTATATTTATATCTAGATATATTTATATTATTTATATTTTCTACTTATATATATATTTTATATATATACATATTACTACTATTTATGTTCAAATTCAAATATATATATATATATTTACATATATATATATACATATATATATATATTTACATATATATATATACATATATATATTTATATATACATATATATATATATTTACATATATATATATATTTACATATATATATATATATATATGTAAATATATTTATATATATATATATTTATGCATGTATATATACACTTAAATATATATTATATTGATATATTTATATTTACATATTCATATTGATATTTTATATATTTATATTTATATTTATATATTTATTTTTATATATTTATATTTACATATAAATATATATTTATTTACCTATATATATACATTCATATGTATATACATATAAATCATATAAATGTATATATATATATATATAAAGAAGTATGTATCTATAAGTATATGTACTGTATTCCACATGTTTCCAGGGTGCATGTCGTGTAGTCTATACACCTTGAGTATCACATTCAACCCAGCACCTTGCATGTAAAATAGGTGTTTCCAATCTGCTTTGGGGGGGAGGCGCTGCGCCCTCCCCCCCAATCCCACCCCCTCCCGCTTTTTTTAATTATTTAAATTCAAACTTGCACACTTTTCAATACACTTGTTTGATTCGACTATATTAATATTTTGTGAAAAATTATATATATATATATATCTAGACATATATATATATATAGACACACGTATACATATATATATATGTATATGTATATGTATATATTTGCATTTATATATACACTTATATTTATATATATTAATGTACTTATATAAATGTATATATATATATATACATACATACATATTAATATGTATATACATATCAATGTATATATATATATTTACATAAATATATAACTATAAATATATATATATATATATTATAAATACACATACATATTTACATATAGATATACAGACGTATACATATATATATATATGACATATTTGTGGTTGTTTTTATACACAACTTTGATCCCAACATATACAACAAATAATCATGTAATTATACCTAATTACATGTTGTATCCCTAAACCCTAAACCACACCCTGCATATACATACATGCATGCATGCATACATACCTACCTACCTACCTACCTACGTACATACATACATACATACACACATACATATATATATATAGATTGATTGATTGAAGAAAACCAAAGAAACCTTGCAGAAAACGATGGAAAATTGAAGAAAACCATGGAACAATTGAAGAACACTATGGAAAAATTGAAGAAAACCATGGAAAACTTGCAGAAAACCATTGGAAAACCATGGAAAATTGAAGAAAACCCGGGAAAAATTGAAGAAACCAATGGAAAAATTGAAGAACACCATGGAAAACTTGCAGAAAACAATGGAAAATTGAAGAAAACCATGGAAAATTGAAGAAAACCATGGAACAATTGAGGAAAACTATGGAAACATTGAAGAAAACCATGGAAAAATCGAAGAAAACCATGGAAAAATTGAAGAGGCACGAACCCCCAAAAAAATTCCAAAACTGTAAAAAAAAATACCAAAAACAATTCTGCACCCATATTATATTCCTATTGCTTACTATTGCTTCCTACTGTTTCCTTTGGATCCCTTGGGTAAGTTGAGAATCTTAAAGGATGCAATACTAATTCAAACTAAATTTAAGGAACCAGAACCTCAGAGGAAAAACCTTTGCACAATTGCGAACCCACAAAACATTTTTGTTATTGAGAATCAGTGGCCAATGTGGACAGGAGCCTTTGGAAAATGTTGAAGGCAATGATTATACAAAAGTTAATAAGGGGTTTGATCTCTTCGGTAAGTTGTGAATCTTAAAGGATGCAATACTACAATGAAACTAACATGACACTAAAATGAAACAAAATCTTTTTTTGTTCTTGTAGTAGTAGTAATAGTAGTAGTTGTGGTTGTTGTTGTTGCTGCTTGCTTTGCTTCCCTGTTTTTTCTAAGAGGTCAATTTTTTCCTCCTGAAAAAATTGGCCCTCAGAAAAAAATTCACAATTCAGAACCGCCAAAACTAATTTGCAAATACTGAATTAGCAGCAAAACTTTTGACAATTCAGAACCATCGCGTTAATCAGCATCCAACATTAACATATATCTGACATCATCGGTTCAGACATATCCCGAAACTTGTGTGTAACATACCAAGATAAAACATTTTGTATGAGATCTCAAAGGTGTCATGAGACTTGTACACATATCAAACATTTTACATCATATATTGTGTCGCTATTCCTTATACACTACTTCTTACATCGCTGCTTACATCGCTGCTTCTTAAAAATTACATCCTTTGAACTATTCCACCCATAACGGAGGCATTGGACGAAAAAAATACATATCTTTACTTGCGTGGCATTCTGTCTTTCGGGTTCACACTCCGGATCTAGTTTCATGAGTGTCCTTGCCACGTTTTGCATGGTGCGCTGCTGAAGGCAACCACGGCAGAGATCTCAACGATGCAGGAAACGCGTGACGCCAAGGTGGAAAGCTTGGCGCAAGATGTAGACTCTTTGAAGTATGGCATCGTGAAGCTCCAGGACAAGCACATTCACATGTCAGTTGTAGACGAAACCGCTTTCATGTAGTTGATGTCCGTTGGTACCCGTCCTGGCCCACTCTGTAGCTTGTTGTGAGAATAACTGGTGGTTCAACCGGGAAATAAGTAAACGCACCCGTAGGGATGAGTACCTTATTTCCAAAGTTGAGAATTGTCCTGTGAGAGGACAATCAACCAGTTTTAATTTTCTTAAACGTCGCTTCTTATTTTTAAAATCCGCATGGCTGATGGGAATAAAGCAGTGCAGCAATGCAGCAACAGCGCATCGATCAGATAGATCAGACAGATTGAAACGTGTTTCAATGTAATCCAGCGCTTTCACGGCGATCGCAAATGTCACTTGGTGCAGGAACAGGTGTGTGCAAGTGTGCCTGTTGTGTACGGACTTCGCAGCATCTATATGAGTTTGATGTTTTTGTGATCCCTTTGACATGAGGTTTCATTTCATTGATTTCACGGCTACCCAGTCGCCAGACGTCAGGAGGTGGAAACAATGAATGACATTGGAGATATCCAGGCGATTTCAGAAAGCCACAGTTGGATGGAGAATGCCACTCATCGATCATCTCAGTGTTTCGCAAAGTTTTTCCATTTCGGCTCTTTTCTGTGTATTTCTGAGTACTGATTGCCAACTGATATTCGGAAAGACGGATGAACGAACGTGCTTCAAATACAGTTTTAGCCAACGATGCGGCTAACATGGTTTGTTGTCCATCGTAATTTGTGGAGGCTAAGTCTTTAAAACCAACCTGCTTATCCGAGAATCTTGGACAGGCCTAAACGTACCACCTTCATGGTTTTCCCTTAGTAGCTGCACAGCTGAAGGGTTCATAGTTCACCGCGAAGGTTTCACAAAGATTGTCGTTTTGGCGGGCGAATGTCTCGACACAGCGGAATCAAATGCACAATGTTTTGATCCTCGGATGTTTTGACTGTTTCTGCCTCCGTCATTTTTACATTATCAAAATTATGACATTTTATAATGTGGTTATGTAAAAATTATGCCTGTTCTTCTGTTTTTGACTCCTGGTTCTACATCCCTCTCCTCCAGGCCATGGGCGTTCAGACCAGGCACGGTACGATCAATGATGGCACATTTCAACGGTAAAGCCGTGGCATGCCGTGGCTACTGTAGGTCTGAAAGGTCTTTTGGATCTTTTGGTTTGCTTGATTCATTCTTGATTCTGTTTGTCTGTTTCCCTGATCAAAGCTGTCATGCATTTTGTATTGTCACTCACCGAGTGGTGGGCGCTGAGAGCGGAAGGGTCAGTGATTTTTTCCTGTGCTGACCCTTCAGAAGAAGGGAAAAGCACAAAGATCCGGTTTATGGGTGCACACGGTATATTTGTCCCAGGACTAGTCCTACGAAGAGACGAGAAAATTTGCGCTGCCACCTGTTGGTTTCTGGCCCCGCAAACCCTCCCGAGGCCATGCGGATCCAGGACATGTTCCACTTGTCCCAACTCGCCGGAAGCCTCTCAGCTTCCAGCAGAACGGTTGGGTGCAGTGTTGACGAGAAGTATCCAATTTGTTGTCCTTAGTAGATAGCATTTCATTCCAGGCACCTTAGTAGATAGCATTTCATTAGTATCCAGGCACACACCACTGACATAGCTCGTTCAAAGAATATCCTGGCCAAAAACTGCCACGCTGACAGCCTCCAGCTCTCTTGATTTTAGCACCCCTGGCAGCCTGGCGGCGAACGGCAAATTTTGTGAGGAAGTGGCCGTCAAAATCAGCCTATTAAATGTTCAAGATGTTTTCGATTACCTCGCTGTGCCATGCGACAGAGCCACGTCAAGCTGCCCGGCGGTCACCCATGGTCTTGTTCCATGCCCGTCCGGCCCAGGTGGATACAATGAGCGCGTCGAACCCATCAGATACACAGCTGATCCTCTCGAAGATGGAGGGCGAGTTTCCGGGCAGTTTGACAGTGGGCTCGTACATGTTCCAAGGCTTGGGAATAGGATGATGAGTTGCATCACCTTTTAGCTGCCATGAAATTGGTGATATACTGATCAACGTTGGTTGATGCTCAAGCGGGATATTATATTTGTTGTGATCCGTGATTCACGGCGGCGGCAGTGATGACCAAAACCATCCGTTCTCCTTATTACTCAGGTCCACTCCCAGATAACCAACACCGGGATTGGTTTTTCTTAGTTAATTATGTGTTACATATTACCTCATTTGGCGAAAATTTTAGCGTACATTCTGGTATTCTATTTGGCGCATAGTCTTGCGTTCTATTTGGCATACCTTCTGACGTTCTATTTGGCACTTTTTTGCATATATCTCGGGATATGTTCTGGTGATTGAAGTCTGCCCATTGCGATCTGGAATTGGAAAAGGAGGAGGAGTGGAGGAGGAGTGGAGGAGGAGGAGGAGAGCTATCTAAAATCTAACCGGCCACATTTGTAACGCGGTGAAAAAACCAACATTTGCACACTTCAAAGTTTGTGTGAAATATTGCCAAGAATTGGGTTTTGAAGGTTTCGCTTCATACCCGCATGAACATCTATGTTACTGAAAACTACATTTCTTGATTTGAAACGGCGCCCTTATGATAAACCATCTGGGTATATGCGTTCGTTTTTTTAGTCAAGGGCAGAAACCACTTTTGGGATGCTGCGGTTTTCCTATTGACTTGCAATGGCTCAGTAAAACGCATTTACAACCACAGAACATCCGCAAACCCGCCAATCCAGACTAGTTTGCTTTCATTATGGGGGACTTGTACCTTTAGCATTAGGGAAAGGGGTTACTTTTGCTCAGGGCTTTATGATTTGTGATGTGCATGAGCTTGCACGGACATGTTTATATAATGAACTTCCCCAAAACCAAACGTGTGTTCCAAGACTGGTGTTGTGGATAAATTTGCGCAGGTGGGTTTCAAGTGTGCCCCATCTGGGCCTGCATCGCCAGGTGTACGCCCGACCAATCGTTGTGGTTATGGTTCAAAACCTTGCATAAATACCAGCATTTTTCCGGGCCCCTGGTTCCAGATTGGTCGAGTCGGATTGATATTTGCAGGGTTCTGGGCTGCAAAGTTTTGTTTTTTTTCACAAATTTCGACGTTGCCATGACTGGCCCAGGTTGTCCAGCACGAGCGTCCAGGTGAATAATTCGCAATTAGAGCGCCTGGAGGAATGTCGCTGGGATTGTCCTGGGGATTGTCCCGGCATGATTATATGATATATGGGGCTTGATTTCTAGCGAACTGCGGGCGAGCAGCAGATTGCTGACAATAGAAGGCAGACTTCCTTGGAAATAGGTTTTCTTGCCCCAAACGAGCACTGTCCGATCAGTGGTACCACTATTCACTTTAATTTCTTTTCAGCTTTGCTCATTTATTCGTTGACCCCTTTCCGTTTTGGCAGCCCCCTGGCCAGGAGTGGGTGGAAGCGTCTCGTGTCTGCAAGTTTGATAGAGGATGGACGGTGCGTGCTGGCCGGACTCTTTCCCAAAAAATTGCGATTTTGTCGCTCTGGCATTTTGTGTCCTTCAAAGCTGCATCGCAACTTTGGGTCCTGAGGTCAGAAGTAGAGAAAGACATGGCTCTGCTCCTTGGGAGCAATTGAAGCAGTTGGGGAGGGGTTTGGGCGCCCACTGACCTAGTCCATCTTAACCCTACCCTACAATTCAGTTTACGGGGATACGGCGTTTCAAACATGGGCTTGTAGTTGCTTCATTTTTTTGCGCCTGACATATGTATTGTTGATTGAGAACTTATTATTTATTGCACCTTGAGAAGAGAACCATATGCCAATGATTGCCAAACCGTCTTCAAGACTTGACTTTTGATCACGGGTCTTGGAGCATCGATTCCCAAATCTTGAAGGTTGTGGGGTGATACTATCAAGCCGTCTTGTCAGGGTGTGACATAGTGCGACGCAGTTCCAAGGCGTGTGACCCAGCAGCACGAGAACCTTTTGCGAGAATCTTGTTTTTGAAGGGCGGCCGGTTCCAATAGCAGTGCGGTGGTGTTGGAGATTGATGTCAGGTAGGGTCTGCCAATCTAGGAGGGGTCATGAGTACGACGTCATCATGATGTTCAGACCTGGGGGGAGGACATCCAGGATCATTACGAGCCTGTCAATACAAAATCTCACAAACTGTACCAACAACAGGGTGTTCTTTCAATGGATTTGTTCAGGCACAGGCCGCCCTCCTAAACACTCCTTGGCATGAAATTGTTGGGACAGGTGCCCTAACAAGAAAGGGGGGACCACCTGCGCGCGCAATTCAATGGTTCATCACAGAAGTGCTGAACAGAATAACATAGAACCAATGAAGAAACCCATGGTTGTGTCAATTTGGAATAATCGCGTGGGCTGTACTTCTTCAGATCAGGACTGACCTCAAGCCTTGGATTCGTTTAGATCTAGTCGATTAAGTTTACTCCAGGACTGGGGTGTAAATTATTTTGATCCCGTCAGTAGAGCCAGTTTACTCCTTAGAAGAAAATCGCATCCACTTTGGAATCGCGTGAGATTTGTTGATGGTGGGCGTCATTGAATCCGGACGAAATGGTGACGTGAGTTAAGAGAAAGCAAAGCACACAACAAATAATTCTCAACGCAGAAGAACAACAAGGGACGCACAGGCACAAACACACACACACACCCACACACACCCACACCCACACCCCCACGCACACACACACACAAAACACAAAACACAAAACACAAAACACCAAGAGAAAACACTTCTACACCAGAGCAGCTGAAACCCTGGGCATTTGTTGGATAAGTTTTGCGACGACAGGAACGTCATTGGAAACGTTCATGACAGCGTCAAAAACAACATATTTCGGTAGTAGTTTGGGATTAGCTAGGGAGTAAACATTCAAGGCTAACAAAAATGCCCGCAGTACAGGCCAGTGCTTTTCATGTCGCTTCTGGCGATGCTGTCAGGAACTGCAAGAGAAAGTGAACCACATCGAGTTGTGGTTTTCTTTGCGAGGCCAGCCAGATATTGACCACCTATTTGGACATTGGTTCCATATTGGTCATGCAGTTTTTGTTTTTCGGCAAAACCAGTTTTCGCTCCGTTGGCTCCAAAGGGCTTCCAATGCCAAATGGTTCTGAAGGTTTCAACGGCAGGTTCTGAAGGTTTCCAACAGCGAAGTTGCAAAGGTTCTCGCTTGCAAGGTTCCCAAGTTTCCCAAATCGATTCCAAAGCCAAGGTTCCAAAGGTTCCCTCCGGCAAGGCTCCAAGGGTTCCCAATGCCAAAGTTGCAAAGGTTCCCACTAAGAAGGTTCCAGCAGTTCCCAAACCCAAATGCTTCCAAAACTTGGAATCATGCTCAAGAACCTTGGAGCCCTACCTCCAGCACTTTGAAACCTGACTTGGGAATCCTACGTGGAGCAACCTGACTTCTGAACTTTATTTCGACTTGGGAATCCTGCTTGAGAACCTTGGAACCTGACTCAGGCACCTTCTCTGGGAACTTGGAAACCTTTGTTGAGAACCTTGGAACTTATCTGAAGAGCCTGATCCGGAAGCTTGGAAACCTTACTTAATTGAGAACTTGAAAATCTTGCCGCGGAAGTTTGGAATGTTACTTGAAAAACCTTGGAACCTGGCCTTGAAAACCTGGCATTGCGCACGGTTCTAATTCTTCAGGTTCCTAGGTTCCAAAGTAAGATATCTGGAGAAACGGTCCACAAGTCAGGATCCCAGGTTCCCAAGCATATACAAGGAGAACATGCTTTGAGATGACAGCAAGTTAGTGTGGTTCGAAGGTAAACATTGTCTTGCTATGAAATATCATGTGCTGTTGGGGATTTTCTTTGGGCTTATTGTTGCTCGCCAAAACCGGTTTTCGTCGTTGGCTGAAGGAACCATTCCATGGTGGATGTCCCTTGTACGGAGGCGGATACCTGAACAATCCAGCCCCTGAAAATGAAGCAAGCAGCTGGGCGCCCGGGTGGTTGCGGCGGTCAAACACACCAAATATATCGAACTATGCAAATTGCACGGTGCCAGGTTTTTTTTCTGCAGTTGCCACCGTATCATCTCCACCGCATCATCTCCATATACGATTCATTGCATCATGTCCAACCATCTCCAACTCAACGATGCGCAACGCTGAGGTGAAGAATCTGGATCAAGCCAAAGCAGCTGAAACAAGGTAATTTGTACATGCACATGGCGTTCTCAAAAGTCTCAATACAACGACTGCTGGTGAGCAAAGTGATCAAAAAGCGCCGAAACATGATTTTTTGGTATGACGCTTGTGAACCTGTGGAAACAGTGAAACCGTTTGCGTGTTCGTAGCGGAAGTAAAACTTGGGTTGTCACCGACGTGCAGCCATGAATGCCATGAATTTCAAATATGTTCTCAAACTGGGGTGGGAGATGATGAACATACTTGAAATTCATTCATGGGTTCCTCACAAGCCCAAAGGCAAGCAGCTGTGAAGAAACATGGTCCGTCTTTTCGAAACCAGCACCCATCGGTCCTGATAAGAGAGTCCAACCACCGCGAGTTTCCTCCTTGCTCAAGCCCACAGAACGCCTGGGACTGTGATCTAGTGCTGAGGTCAGGTCTGGCAGCGGCTCCATGTTTTTCAAGTGTTCAAGAGAGGAATAAAATCATCACTCGCGCTAACGGCGCACGGCAGGCAATGGCAGAAGTGACCAGCTCTGCAAAGCACGACTTGGAACACACGTGGCGGTTGCCTTAGATTCTGCCTGGTTCACGACGCAGCTAAGATGGACCATGTTGAGATCTTAGGATGGGTACATGACAGAGAGATGGATCTCATGTAATTAATGTGGGATACAGATTAGTGTAGGGGGGACCCCCCCTCCCCCCCTCCCTTAACAAATTTGGGGTACAGAATAGTGTGGAAAAAATAAGGTATCGGGTACGCAATAGTGTGAAATCAAAAAAATGATAGATTTAAATTGATTTCAGTTTACTTTGAATTGAATTCAATTTGCTTTGAATTGATTTCAGTTTACTTTGAACTGATTTCAATTTACTTTCAATTGATTTCAATTTACTTTCAATTGATTTCAATTTACTTGCAATTGATTTGAAGTTACTTTCAATTGATTTCAATTTATTTTGAATTGATTTCAATTTACTTTCAATTGATTCGAAGTTACTTTCAAATGATTTCAATTTATTTTGAATTGATTTCAATTTACTTTCAATTGATTTCAATTTACTTTCAATTGATTTCAATTTACTTTCGATTGATTTCAAATTACCTTCAATTGATTTCAATTTATTTTGAATTGATTTCAATTTACTTTCAATTGATTTCAATTGACTTTCAATTGATTTCAATTTACTTTCAATTGATTTCAATTTACTTTCGATTGATTTCAATTTACTTTCGATTGATTTCAAATTACCTTCAATTGATTTCAATTTATTTTGAATTGATTTCAATTTACTTTCAATTGATTTCAATTTACTTTCAATTGATTTCAATTTACTTTCAATTGATTTCAATTTACTTTCAATTGATTTCAATTTACTTTCAATTGATTTCAATTTACTTTCAATTGATCTCAATTTACTTTCAATTGATTGCAAATTACTTTGAATTTACTTTCAATTGATTTCAATTTACTGCCAATTTACTTTCAATCGACATCCCATAGAAATCCAATAGTAGTCCCAAAGAAATATCATAGAAATACCATGGAAATCCCATAGGAATCTCACAGAAATCCCATAGAAAGATCATAGAAATAACATGGAATAGCATAGGAACCACAAAAGAAATCCCATGAGAATTCCAATAATCCCATAGAAATATCATAGAAACATCATGGAAATACCTTGGAAATCCCACAGGGATCCAATAGAAATTCCATAGGAATCCAATAGAAACACCATAGAAATCACATAGGAATCCAATGGAAATCCCATAAGAATACCATAGAACTCCCATAGCACCCCTTCAGAAATCCCATAGAAATCCTCCAGAAATATCATAGAAACATCATGGAAACCCCATAGGAATTCCATAGAAATCCAATAGTAATACCATAGAAATACCATAAAAGAAAAAAGCGTTAGCAAAGGAAAAGGTAAAGGGAATGCTTGAAAAAAAAATCACACCAGGAAGCATCTGGACACAATAGTGTACCCTCCAAACAAACCACACTATTGTGTATCAGGGTTGCTCATGGACTACCCCCTTGAAAAATTGTTTGAGTGATGTTTTTTAATTGGGTTTTAAGGAAAAAACTTTAGCAAAGGAAAAGGTAAAGGAAATGATTGCAAAAAAAAACAAAATCACCTCAAGAAAGCAGCTGGACACAATAGTGTACCCTCCAAACAAACCACACTATTATGTATCAGGGTTGCTCATGGACTACCCCCTTGAACAATTGTTTGAGTGATGTTTTTAATTGGGTTTTAATAAGGCATCATATATTTTGGGAAATTGGGCATTTCTGAGAATTTCAAATGAAAGAAACTAAGAAAGTAACTAAGTAGTTAAAAGAAAAAAAACTTTAGCAAAGGAAAAGGTAAAGGAAATGATTGAAAAAAAAAATCATGACCTCAGGAAGCAGCAGGACACAATAGTGTACCCTCCAAACAAACCACACTATTGTGTACCTGGATGTAATTTTCTGTGGAAGGCATCTGGAAAATTTCAATGATGGAAAATAAAAAGTAAAAGAAAAAAGCTTTAAACAATGAAAAAAATGAAAAATGTTTGAACAAACAGAAACAAGACCAAGACACAATTGTGTATCCTGACACAATGACACAATTGTGTATCCTGACACAATTTAAAAAATTGTTAAATTAAAATAATCAAATAAAAAATAATATAAAAATTATTATAATTAAAAATAAAAATAAAAAATAATTAAACAATATTATAATTAAAAATAAAAATAAAAAATAAAATAAAATAAACAATAATTAAATCAAAAATAAAAATTATTATAATTAAAAATAAAAATAAAAAACAATTAAAAGCTAAAAAACAAAAAAACAATGAAAAAAAAAACTTACACCAAAATCCTGTGGACACAAAACTGTACCCCTCGATCATTTCCGAAGATACAAAATAATTTTGGAGTCTGTGGACACAATTCTGTATCCCCACACTAATCTGTATCCCACATTACCCATCCTAGGAGATGGTTTGATGGGTCGATGATCATTGTCGTGGGTTGCCAAGAAAGTTGAGTGCTTGACAAAGTTGACACAGAACGGCTCGGTTTTGAAGGTGTCTGTGGTTACAAAACCAGAAGGTGGGGCGGAAAAACCGAGGCATTAAGGAATTCCAGTTGACCATCTTAGCGGTGACAAAGAATGTATGGAACTTCTTAGCGTTGATATGCGTTGATAGGGTAGGATGATGACATGGAATGATAGGATAGGATTTGGAGTGAGTGAGCGACGTAACCACTTGTAACCAGCAAAAACCCTTCCATTCCCCCAGTCTTACACACTAATAAACCATTGCGCCAGGACGAGGCATGGGGTGAGAACCTGCGAAAAGTCCACAGCTTTAGCACAGTGGAGGAGTTCTCAGGGGTCGACAGGGATTGCCACAAGACAATCATTTCTTAACAATATCCGGGATTCCATGAGCTGCTCAAACTTCGACCTAATTTGTGGAAGGGTCAGAAAGAATGCGGGCTCTTATTGTTCCTGTCAAAAAGCTGTCTGAACACTCTCAAGCGACAAGCCCAACCTGATGCTATCCTCATCACTGATCCAGGACTTTTGGTGCCTGCATCACTTTGCATACAGCCCGTCGCAATTCGAGTACGTGGACTATGCGCTCTTCAAGAAGGGTATCTCGCCGGCCTGGCAGGACGTGGGAGACTTCCGTTCCAAGACAACTCTGGTGACATTGGAAACACCACCAGGGCACACCATGTGCTCAACCATGTCCAACTGTTTCAAGCCAAACCAAAAATGTTGTCAGTCAAGCCTAACCAAGCTGGTCCAAGCTGTCATGTGTCACGTTGCGTCACAAAGATCGTGACCTTATTTAGACTAAAGGGAAAATTGTTTTTCTATAGGAGAAACAAAGCAGGGTTTGAACTTTACAATTGTTGAATTTTTCGAAACCATATGGAAACCAGTGGCATGCGTGCGTGAACATTCCATAGTGCATTTGCACTTTTGGTTTTTATTTCATGGGGACACTGAATCTGATTCTCTGTTCGCCGAAGTTTCGCTCAAAGGAGTGAAATCGATTCAGCAATGGGGGTTGGTGGTTCATTTTGATGGATTTACAGAACCCTTCGGTGTCAGAAACTGGTGACATTGGACTTTTTGGGCCTCTTGGGAATGACGCTGAGTTTGTGAATGAAAGCAGCAGCAAGCATCCGAGTCCGCATTGGCCTGAATGGCTGGATGGTCAGCAGTTTCAGTTTGAAGGATGCACTCTTGCGCTTCCATTTTGGGACCGTTAGGTTTTGGCACTTCAAACAATTCTGCAGTTTCAGTTTGAAGGATGCACTCTTGCGCTGCCATTTTGGGACCGTTAGGTTTTGGCACTTCAAACAAGTTGTTTTTCACATTTTTTCAATCTTCATATTCTTGACAGGTGAAAGAACTGTGACATTCTTTTCATGACCATCGAGGTCAGCATCTCATCCAGCCTTTGCCCGTGAATACCATGGCACTGGTGGATTCTCAGGCTACATTCGCTTTGCGCTGTGACAAGATTGACGGTACAGGATGGTTGAAGCGCATCATGGCAAGGAACAATCTCAAGTCGTCTTCAGATCTGGGATTTGCTGTTGGCACACCTCAAGTGCCGGCTACTGCTGCAGAGTTTGATCAATTCTGTCATTCCATCAACTGCAACACGGACATGACCATTGCAGAGGCATCGAGGGTAAGGCGGCTACACTTCGAAGCTTGTACGTTGATTGTTGCCCATACCAAGCAACAGGTTTCCCTTGATGCTACAGTTGAAGGAAATCGAAAACTTCCAGTTGCAGAAAAGCAAGCTCGACTAGTGCAACAGCAAGAGCGGTTGCCAGGACTGAGTATCAGCGGTGAGCTTCAACCAAGCTATGCGTTGGTGGATCTGGCTGCTTCTATGTTGGAATCAAATTCTGTGATCTGGATTTCCCCGTCGAAAGGCTCGAAAAGGGAAAGTGAAATACAAATGTCGGCCACCAAGGAGAAATCAACAGTAGTGTCTGTGGAACAACACATGCTCAAAGTTACATCGGCGGAAGATGCAGTCAAAGTGGATTGCAGTACGGAGCTGGAACTTCAGTGGGCATTGCAGAGAAGGGGCATAGCACTGGATCAATGTGGATTGATTGAATGGCAGGTGCATCAGAAGTTGGTACAGCAGATGATGAGTTTGCTAACAAAAGCTGTGCCTGAAGGATACAGCCGTATCAAGATGAGCCAGCTCCTCAAAGCGGATCGTGAGATGTTTTTGGTCATGGCCGAGGAGCTCCAACAGTCAGATGAACGGCTATCTGACTCCCCTTCACCAATGAACAAGGCCATGCCAAGATTGTCAACAGATCCGCGCATCACTATGCACTTGCTGCCATTGCCGTTGAGTCATGCCCGCGCCTCGACTTCACAGCACGTTGCCCCTACAAAACTGACTCGGCAAATAGCAGTAAGGGACCTGCAAAGGGGCGAGGCAAAGTGAGGCGTGATGGCAAACAGTCGTCCAAAGCCAAGTCGCTGTGCCCGGTGGAGCTGAAAGATTACAAGCAGACAGATGAGCAAATCGATTCACCCACCTCCCACCCTAACGCTGGTCTTATCAGAGACCTTTTGTGATATGCTTCGTCTTCGTCGACATCACTTGGTCGAAAGAATGGAAGCTTTGATGAGACAGCTTCTGTTTTACGTGTCCCTTCGTTTACAGATCTCTGCATTTGAGATGCAGTTGATTGAGGCTTTGGACCTCTTCGAGGATCATGGGTTCTGAGATACCGACTTGGTGCTGAACATGAATTATCTCCTGGGTCAGATCGGAATCATCCTCGGTCAACTTCGAACTGCTATAGCATTCACACAGTGTCAACTGTACCGTTTATTGGAGCACACTCATTGACGAGTGTCTGCACTTCTTGGCATCAGCCTACCCTGCCGTACGGTCACGGCAGCCGAGATCGAATGTTCCCCAATGCCAGTGTGAAAAAAGAGGGGTGCGACAGTTCACTGAAGCCGACGGCTGTGAGTGGTTTTTGTTTCAGCTGCATTCGCGTTTTATTTTTGGAGATTGTTTGAGAAGAGAGAGATGAAATTTTGGTAGTGGAATGTTTGTGGAGAGGCGCACGCAACAGACTGGTTTGAGAAGAAGGGTTCACGCGCACGTCGTACGGAACCGATCATATAAGTATATACATTTACATCGTTTGGTAATATGTATATTTAAGCGCTTACGCGCGACAGCCGGCCAGGGGCCCAACTATGTTGGCCTATGTAGTGTAATGTAGTGTACTGGCGTGTAGTGTAGGGTAATGTCCTGTAGTGTAGTGTATTGAAGCGAAGCGACATCCGAACCTCTAAAAGTGGTCCGAACCCCTGGTGTTTTTAACATTTTGACTTCGAAATGTCCTTCGCGCCACAACGGCGTGCACTTTTTCGACATCCGAACCTCCAAAAGTGGCGTGAACATGTGGTGCTTTGTACATTTTGACTTGGAAATGTGCTTCGCGCCACAACGGCGTGCACTTTTTCGACATCTGAACTTCCAAAAGTGGTCCGAACCTGGTGTGTTTTGTACATTCTGACTTGGAAATGTGCTTCGCGCCACAACGGCGTGCACTTTTTCGACGTCTGAACTTCCAAAAGTGGTCCGACAATGGTGTGTTTTGTACATTTTGACTTGGAAATGTGCTTCGCGCCACAACGGCGTGCACTTTTTTGACATCGCAACTTCCAAAAGTGGTCCGGAGCTGAGGTGTTTTCTACATTTTGACTTGCAAATGTGCTTCGCGCCACAACGGCGTGCACTTTTTTGACATCTCAACTTCCAAAAGTGGTCCGACACTGGTGTGTTTTGTACATTTTGACTTGCAAATGTGCTTCGCGCCACAACGGCGTGCAATTTTTCATCACTTATCTGGCCAGCTGGCTCCGCACCCGCCGCTTTAGCGAGCCTACTTTTCGACCCTCCGGAGCCACAAATCATTGGAAAAACACCGTGTTTCGCGACTTTCCTACCTTTTCGCGCATCTCCATCTTCTTTCCTTCTGATCTTTCTATTCTCTCTGCCTCTTCCCTGCTCTGCTTTTCATCTGCCCATATTGTGGGAAGTTTGACTTCTAAACTTCCTTCGATAACATATATATATATATACTAGATACGTAATATACATTATGTGAAAATCAACAGAAATTTGGGGAGTAACCAGTAATCTCAGGGGGTATCGACCATTGCTCGGAAGTAAACTTATGGGAATGATCTGGAATTAAGGGGGGTAGTAGGAAGTTCGTTGACGTAGCCAGATGAGGTGTTTAACCATTTCAAACCAACTATAATGGGGGTTGTCAGCCATTTGATAAGATGTAACTACGCAATGCTGCGGGTGAGATTATTGATTTTCAAATTGGGACTTGACCTACGCCCTGCTTTGATCCCATCCCATCTTTTTATATCTTTTTGTTATGTTGAAGTTCTGAAGTGACGTTTTAAATCGTTTTGTTATGGGTTTCAGAAACGGTTTCAGAAACGGTTTCAGCAGTTGGTGCTGGAAGATTCATGCCTTGATGTCGAGTTGGCATTCAGAAAGCCTTGACTCAAGGCGTACTGATGTTGGTGCTTGGTGGAATCACAACAGTGCAGCTGATCGTGCTGATTTTAGCCCCGTGCTTAGAATTCCAACATGACAGGAGGGATGTTAAACCTTGTTAAACCAAACAAATAGGAATTCAAATTGTCAAATAGGACATATTGACCTTGGGCATCAACTTGACGTTTGCTTCCCATGTTTCAGCGTGCCAGGCCATGAACTTCTGTATGGTGCAGGATAAACCTGAGGTGCCGTCGGATGCCGAAAGGATGCCTTCGGGTTCATCTGGGGGAAGGCAGATTTTGATCCGTTCGCCAGGAAGGAAAGATGAAAGAAGAGGATCAAATTACGAGGCTCCACGGCAACTGACCGGATGTTTAGTGGCATAAGTGGCATAGTCGTTTTTTTTCAGTTTATCTAGGCATTCATTTATCGGAATCTTGATAGTTCTTGTCAGTTTTTGGACACGTTCATGAGACATTATACCTTTAGATCCTTTAGCATCCTTTATCATACATTTCTGATGTTCCGAAACATGTTCTTTCACTCTGTCGGAGAAGATTTTTGGGGGGGAGCGATGGCAGGAAACCCATATCCAAAGAGGGGGAGCTACGGTCCTCGTGAGATCCTATGGCATCGGCATGAGCTCCAGGTCAGAGTGCCTGGCGCATGCCACGCGTGTCATGGCATGGCATGCGTCATGTCATGTCTTCCCCTGCTCAAATTTTCCAGTACAGAGGTTGAGCATGGCTTAATCTACCATGGCAATTGTTCAATAGAGATGACTGCGGATAGATAGTAGATCTGGATACAGAATGATACAGATACGGATTAATATGTACACACAATATGTACACGCACAATATGTACACACACAAACATGTAATGTAATGTAGTGTAGTGTAATGTATATAATGTAATGTATAATGTAATTGAAAGTAATGTATGTAGGATATAATTGCTGGTTTCCCGTTTCCTGTGAATGCAGCAAAGCAGCAGTTCTATTCCTGTGCCTTCTGGCCGCAACAACACACCGCCCATAGCATCGGTTGCCATCGCAGCTTGTGCCTGTTCTGTGAGTCAACGATTGCCGAAGTAGGTTTTGTCCAAAGAGATGCCGGAAGGGTGCAGAGTGCAACAGAGTGCAGAGTGCATGGAATGTTGGCTTTCACATCTTTCACTATGCTCGATGTGGCGTTTCAAAGCATTGTTTGGAGATATGAGGAAGGTATATATAAACATTATAAACAACCTCAAGAAACAGAATATAACGTTTAAAACAAGCCATTTAATGTTATGGCATGATCACAGGCTGTAAGCTAGCAACGCTAGCTGAATTCTTGAGCCGAATTGCGCTGATCTAGACTTTTGACGACCTTTGTTCGTCGTGACAGATCAAAGTCGGCTCGGTCTCAGCAGAACAGCTGCGACAACATCGATGCACTTTTGTTGAACCATGTCATACCATGTCCAATATATGGGCATCTTTAGCAGTGATTTTGTGACAACAGTGGCTGTCCAGCTTTTGAACTTTTATGTCGAGACCGGGCAGGGATCTGGCTAGGGCTCTGCAGACTTGTAGTCAGACTTGATGTGTTGGGCTGTCCAAGAAAGGGCACTATGGCTTGCGCCTGCTCATGCAAAATGTTTCTCTCATGAGTCCATCACGGACCTTTTAATATCTTATAATCAGATAATATCAGATATCTGCAGGATAACCCAGGATGGAGATAGGATGTAGGACGAATACAGCATGGCAGGCAACTTTTTCATTGTGCCACGGACAAAGCTCGCTACTGGAGGTTCGGACCCCAATCCCAACGTGCGCAAGAGATGTACGCATGCTGCGCCGGGCGCGAATCTCGGCCTCCGGGCATTTTCGGAAGTGAGGTGACCATCTCACGTTTTGTGCATTTCTTCGTTCCAGTATCCCGGACCGTAGCTGGGAGCTATGTGGTTTGACGCTGATGTTTGGCAGACCTGCCTCCACTTCGCCCTCTTGCTAGCCCTTAGCTAGTTCCGTGCGTTGTTTTTTGACGGGGTAATTAATTGCTTTCTAACTTTCCCACTGACGGGATCGTCATTGTTTCTCAAATTCAACAACTTCAGAGAAACTTGTTCGAAAACCAGAAGAATCCCCTTGAAGTCATGTGGGTATGGGTGAGAATTGAGCACCCCAGAAATGGATGGTTGATACATGGTGATACTACTGGTACTCGTAATACCAAGAAATGACACATATCTCACTATCAATGTCGACGTATCTCCCATGCAGCTCCCAAAGTTGCGGCAGCTCAAATGGTAGCGGGATACTTGTGGCAAGCCTTAGCCGACTTAGCCGCCTGTGGCTATCAATAATCCCTACATTGATTGAAGAATTCGATCAATTTGCCGTGGGCGAATTCCTTGTCATAATGCGTTCCTTTAAGAGATTTTAAGAGAGACATCGATTGATAATACACGAGTCTTGTTTGGATGTTGTCTTGGTTTCCAACTTAGGAATTCTAATGGGATTGATTCTGTGGTTGGTCATAAAATTTTCGGACTCGCATCTGACAGTTCTCGAGTTTTCGTTCCTCGGTGCTGGATTTATTGCGCGGGTTTTCCGGATTGTACTTGGCGCGAGAAAAGACTGGGCCACTGGGTGATGCTCCAAGCATCTCCAAGCAGTGAACTGCATTTTGGACATACCCTAAACCTCCCTAAACTCCAGACATGCTTCACTCAGAGGGTTCCTTTGGTTTGTGTTTCGTTTTGTCTTGACATGTCTTGACACTTCCTCTCAGCCAGAAGATTGCCGCCTCAGAGCAGTTGCCGTATGCCGTATCTCTATCGATTCATCGAATCTTAGCCGCTTAGCCACGCGGCAGAAAATCGTGATGCAAATGTTCAGCTATGACCGGAAATCGCTTCCGCCTTAGGCATTTTGTGGCATTTTCATTTAGAAGTTTGGAATTGTCCAGAAACCACACACACACAGCTGCGGAGTTTGTGAGTTTTGACATGTTTTGACGACAGCTTTGCAGCTGCGCCATCCACGGTGAGTCAGAAAACCCAGGATTCTTGGAGATGCTGCACTGCAGCATTGTGGTATGGCCGTTGAATCGCGTGAGAGGCGTCTTCAAATCACATGTTCCACAAATTTCCACAACTGCTACCGCTACCGAGTCGATCAAACAGACATTAATTCTAATTTGGTGTGCCGTGGTGTGCCCATGCTTGTGCTTCACCAAAGGAACTTCACGACTTCCACGGTCAGTTGTGCCTTGGAAAGATGTTGGATTTTGCAGGTCTTTGGAGTTTGTTCTGGTCTCCATCGTTGCGCATGCCAACCTCCCAAGGTACAACGAAGTGTATGGAGCCGTACTCGAGAGGCCCTATGCCCTATGCATCCCTATGAGCAGTTGCCGTTGGAATTTACTTGCCCGCATTTTACACTGACATTGTGGCTTTGCTTCACACATTCCATATATTTCACAGACATTTTGCTGGGCTGTTGTTGGTTTGCCAATGTCTTCCAGGAGATTTCCCTGATTTGTACTCCGCTCCAGGAACGTTACCACCGCCTGCAGCGGGAGCTGCGGCACTTGGGTGAAGTGGCCGAGCTGGAAGATTTGAAAACGCAGGCCGGCATCACCAATCATACTCATGGCATTTTCATGGCCCTGATGGCTTTATGATGGCTTGATGATGGCTTTATGACTGGAGATGTTTGGACGATTTTCGGATGATTAATTGAGCAAATCTGTTAAATCTTGATGATTGAGTTTCATCGAAATTTTCATACGTGCGGCAGGTGCCCAAAGCTTGGCATGTGGTTGAGAACTTCTTGGATCCCTGTGATGCTGAGGACTCACTGGCCTGGGCCACAGATAAAGTAAATGATGACAATGGCAGGTATCCTCATTTTCTCGTTCAAATGGCCCTGAAATTCCTGGAAACCCAATAAGCGGCAGTAAATGGAGTAAATGTGAGTAAATTAAATCGTTCAAAATTGTGCCATTTCGATCCATTTCGCTCTTTGACATTTCCCTAGATCGACATGATGCCACTGTGTCGATCTCCAGGAGCGTGGCAGTGCAATGCTGCCTGGACGTGCTCGAAGTGTGGCCGGGAGCGTCGTGGAGGTGCACATCGACATGACCATGGCGACCCAAAAAGTGGGGGAACGACTTTGGGAACCACTTTGCGAACGCACATTTCTATACGTTTCTATATTATACTGTATGATTTGTATAGATTTCCATTTTTTTTTCTTTATTTTCTTTTTTGTGGGTATTGAAGTGAAATCTTGATGAAACTTTCCAAAGTTTGTGATCAATGATTCTGAGTCGTAATTTATGTGGGCAGATGTCCCAGGAATCGGAAACATCTAGGCATCATGTCATGCTGAACTACATTTAAAATGATTCAAAATGATATGACAAGTTGAACAAGCATAAATATAAGGCCTGAATGCGTACATGAGCTGCAGATGGTATATACGGCAAATAGCGTACATGATCACACGCTACTGTTGTTTTGCAATGTTTTGCAGATTCATTGGAAGTCTTGCTAGGAATTGCAGCGGGGCCGCCAAGCATCACAGGAAGGCCTACGAAACGTCGATCGCACCGAAGAAGAACTGCAGGAACTGCAGTCGGTTCACGAAGGAAGTGACCCGGTGCAGGACCCGGTGCAGCGTGTGCCACTGACCGTCTTGTTGGATGGCCTTTGTCCACACGAAGTTGGCTGCTTGATGCGGACTTGCGAAGCTGCAGGCGGCCAAAAATGATCAAAATGGACCAAACAGAATATTTAACTTGTTGTCTTATTTAAGCGCTTACGCGCGACAGCCGGCCAGGGGCCCAACTGTGTTGACCTGCTTCTTGTTGTTGTTGTTGTTGCGGTGGTTGTGGTTGTGGTTGTGGTTGTGGTTGTGGTCGTTGTTGTGGTTGTTGGTTGTTGGTGGCTGGTTGGTTGTTGGTGGTTGGTTGTTGGTTGTTGGTTGTTGGGCCCATTTTGTGCCATCTTGGTCCGATGTTAGCCCATCTTTGGGCCCATGTTGCGCCCATCTTGGGGCTATGTTTGCTCATCTTGGGCCTATGTTAGCCCATCTTGGGCCCATGTTGCGCCCACCTTGGGGCAATGTTCGCCTATGTTGGGGCCATCGTGGGCCGATGTTGAGGCATCTTGGGGCTATGTTGGGGCATCTTGGGGCTATGTTGGGCGATCGTGCGCGATGTTAGTGCAAAAACATGTTGAATGTCACAGGGCCAAAAAACACTGTAAATTACAGGGGTTTCTGTCGACACGCGCACCCCACCGCGAGGTCAGGGGCAGGGGCCCAACTATGTTGGCCCATCTGTTGGCCTATCTTGGCCTATCTTGCGGGCAATGTGGGCTCAGCTTGGAGCTATGTTGACCCAGCTTGGGGCTATGTTGGCCTATCTTGAAGGCTATGTGGGCCGATCTTGAGGCCTTTGTCGGCCGATCTTGAGGCCTGTGTTGGCCCATGTTGACCCGTGCGGAGCCAAAAGATCCGAAAAATGGGAACAGCAAAAAAACACTGTAAAACGCAGGATATTTTGAGGGTCGGCGGCCTATCTTGGGGCTATGTTGGCCTATCTTGGGGCTATGTTGGCCCATCTTGGGGCTATGTTGGCCCATCTTGGGGGCTATGTTGGCCCATCTTGGGGCTATGTTGGCCCATCTTGGAGCTATGTTGGCCCATCTTGGGGCTATGTTGGCCCATCTTGGGGCTATGTTGGCCCATCTTGAGGCCTATGTTGGCCCATCTTGAGGTTGGCCCATGTTGACCCATCTTAAACCACAAGATCCGAAAAATGGGAAAAAGTGGGAAGAGCACAAAACACCGTAAAACGCGGGGGTTTTTGGCCGGACCGACGGGTCGGCGGCAGGGGGGCGGCCCCTCTCTCCTACGGAGAGGAGAGAACTGCCGTACGGCAAGGACACGGCCAGGGGGCCCCTGGCCGGATTTAAGCGCTTACGCGCGACAGCCGGCCAGGGGCCCAACTATGTTGACCTGCTTCTTCTTGTTGTTGTTGTTGTTGCGGTGGTTGTGGTTGTGGTTGTGGTTGTGGTCGTTGTTGTGGTTGTTGGTTGTTGGTGGCTGGTTGGTTGTTGGTGGTTGGTTGTTGGTTGTTGGTTGTTGGTTGTTGGTTGTTGGGCCCATTTTGTGCCATCTTGGTCCGATGTTAGCCCATGTTGCGCCCATCTTGGGGCTATGTTTGCTCATCTTGGGCCTATGTTAGCCCATCTTGGGCCCATGTTGCGCCCATCTTGGGGCAATGTTCGCCTATGTTGGGGCCATCGTGGGCCGATGTTGAGGCATCTTGGGGCTATGTTGGGGCATCTTGGGGCTATGTTGGGCGATCGTGCGCGATGTTAGTGCAAAAACATGTTGAATGTCACAGGGCCAAAAAAACACTGTAAATTACAGGGGTTTCTGTCGACACGCGCACCCCACCGCGAGGTCAGGGGCAGGGGCCCAACTATGTTGGCCCATCTGTTGGCCTATGTTGGCCTATCTTGCGGGCAATGTGGGCTCAGCTTGGAGCTATGTTGACCCAGCTTGGGGCTATGTTGGCCTATCTTGAAGGGGGGGGGGCCTTTTGCTCTTGGAGACGCTTATGAGCGACCCGGATTCCGGCCAAAAAGCTCTCCCCCACCCTCCTGAAGGATTTTTGGTGCTTTTCGGGGCCCGGCGTCGGAGGGTCGGCGGTTTGGGGCGCGCCTCACCATAGAGCTCTAGTCGCTCTGGGACGCTCGTGACGCATTTGTCAGCGTACTCGTGGGGAGCCGGCGGAGCCGAATTTTTGGTGTTTTTCGGGGCCCGGCGTCGGAGGGTCGGCGGTTTGGGGCGCGCCTCACCATAGAGCTCTAGTCGCTCTGGGACGCTCGTGACGCATTTGTCAGCGTACTCGTGGGGAGCCGGCGGAGCCGAATTTAAGCGCTTACGCGCGACAGCCGGCCAGGGGCCCAACTATGTTGGCCCATTTTGTGGCATCTTGGGGCTATGTTGGCCTATCTTGAGGGCAATGCGGGCCCATCTTGGGGCTATGTTGGCCTATCTTGAAAGCTATGTGGGCCGATCTTGAGGCCTATGTGGACCCATGTTGAGCCAAAAGAGCCGAAAAATGGGAACAGCAAAAAATCACTGTAAAACGCAGGATATTTTGACGGTCGGCGGCCTATCTTGGGGCTATGTTGGCCCATCTTGGGGCTATGTTGGCGTATCTTGAGGGCAATGTGGGCCCATCTTGGGGCTATGTTGGCCCAGCTTGGGGCCATGTTGGCCCATCTTGGAGCTATGATGGCCCATCTTGGGGCTATCTTGACCCATCTTGGGCGCTATGTTGGCCCATCTTGGGGCTATGTTGGCCCATCTTGCGGCCCATGTTGGCCCATGTTGACCCATCTCGAGCCACAAGATCCGAAAAATGGGAAAAAAAGGGAAGAGCAAAATACCCTGTAAAACGCAGGATATTTTGGCCCTACCGGGTGGGTCGGCGGCCCCTCTCTCCTACGGAGAGGAGAGAAACGCCTTCGGCAAGGACACAGCCAGGGGGCCCCTGGCCGGATTTATGAGGCTTACGCCTGACAGCCGGGCGCCGGCCAAAGCAGACCCGTGGAAGGTATGCGTTGGGTGTAATCCATGTCCATGTTCTGGTGTTGTTGTTGTTGTTGTTGTTGTTGCTGTTGTTGTTGTTGTTGTCGTCGTCGTCGTTGTTTTTTGTTGTTGTTTTTGTTTTTTTGTTGTTGTTGTTGTTGTTGTTTTTGTTGTTTTGTTGTTGTTGTTGTTGTTGTTGCCAATGTTGCCCTATTTGGGCGCAGGTTTGCCCCTGTTGTTGTTGTTGTTGTTGTTGTTGTTGTTGGCGTTGTTGTTGTTGTTGTTGTGGTTGTGGTTGTTGTTGTGGTTGTCGTTGTCGTTGTCGTTGTTGTTGTTGTTGTGGTTGTTGTGGTTGTTGTTGTTGTTGTTGTTGGCCGATGTTGGCCCTATTTGGGCGCAGGGTTGCCCCTGTCTTGGCCCTAGGTTGTTGTTGTTGTTGTTGTTGTTGTTGTTGTTGTTGTTGTTGTTGTTGTGGTTGTTGTGGTTGTCGTTGTCGTTGTCGTTGTCGTCGTTGTTGTTGTTGTTGTGGTTGTTGTGGTGGTTGTTGTTGTTGTTGTTGTTGTTGTTGTTGTTGTTGTTGTTGTCGTCGTCGTCGATGATGTTGTTGGTGATGTTGTTGTTGATGTTGTTGTTGATGTTGTTGGCGTCGTTGATGTTGTCGATGTGGTTGATGTGGTTGATGTTGTTGTCTTTTGCATCAAGTTGGAGCTAAGTTGGGCCATCTTGGAGCTATGTTGAGCCATCTTGGGGTCATGTTGGGCGATCTTGGGGCCATGTTGGGCCTATGTTGGGCCATCTTGGGGCCATGTTGGGCCCATTTTGTGCCATCTTGGGGCCATCTTGGGCCTATGTTGGGTCTTGGGCCATCTTGGAGCCATGTTGGGCCTATGTTGGGCCATCTTGGGGCCATCTTGGGCCTATGTTGGCCCTATGTTGGCGCAGGCTTGCCCCTATCTTAGCCTTATGTTGACCCATGTAGCCCACATCTTGGCCGATGTTGGCCCTATGTTGGCACCAAGGCCGTCAAGAACATCTGCAGAGAAATTTTTGCGATTTTTTCCGCCCCTCAACGCAAAAACTATGGAAAAACCCACATTTTTTAACATCGCCAAGGTGCAATTCTGCGCCGCCGAGGGGCCCGAAACCCTGTAAAAAACGATGTTTTTTGAACACCACACGCAGAATACACTGTAAATTACAACGATAATCGTGGACCGGAATCGACACGAGGTGGTCGGCGGCAGGGGCGGCCAGCGTATATAACCTTCGGTTACCACCGAAGGCCTCCGGCGAGGACACGGGCGCGGGGCCGGCGCCCGGATTTTAGCGCTTACGCGCGACAGCCGGCCAGGGGCCCAACTATGTTGGCCCATTTTGTGGCATCTTGGGGCTATGTTGGCCTATCTTGAAGGCAATGTGGGTCCATCTTGGGGCTATGTTGGCCTATCTTGAAAGCTATGTGGGCCGATCTTGAGGCCTTTGTTGACCCATCTTGAGCCAAAAGAGCCGAAAAATGGGAACAGCAAAAAGTCACTGTAAAACGCAGGATATTTTGACGGTCGGCGGCCTATCTTGGGGCTATGTTGGCCCATCTTGGGGCTATCTTGAGGGCAATGTGGGCCCATCGTTGGCCCATCTTGGGCGCTATGTTGGCCCATCTTGGGGCTATGTTGGCCCATCTTGAGGCCTATGTTGGCCCATGTTGACCCATCTTAAACCACAAGATCCGAAAAATTGGAAAAAATGGGAAGAGCACAAAACACCGTAAAACGCGGGACTTTTTGGCGGCCGGGGGTGTCGGCGGCTGGGGCGGCGGCCCCTCTCTCCTACGGAGAGGAGAGAACTGCCGTACGGCAATGCCACGGCCAGGGGGCCCCTGGCCGGAATTTAAGCGCTTACGCGCGACAGCCGGCCAGGGGCCCAACTATGTAGGCCCATTGTGTGGCTATGTTGGCCTATGTTGGCGTATGTTGGCCTATCTTGCGGGCAATGTGGGCCCATCTTGTGGCCATGTTGGCCTATGTTGGCCTCATGTTGATTCATGTTGAGCCAAAAGATCCGAAAAATGGGAACAGCAAAAAAAACACTGTAAAACGCAGGATATTTTGGTCGGCGGCCTATCTTGGGGCTATGTGGGCCCATCTTGGGGCTATGTCGGCCTATCTTGAGGGCAATGTAGGCCCATCTGCGGGCTATGTTGGCCCATCTTGGGGCTATGTTGGCCCATCTTAGAGCTATGTTGGCCCATCTTGGGGCTATGTTGGCCCATCTTGGGGCTATGTTGGCCCATCTTGAGGCCTATGTTGGCCCATCTTGAGGCCTATGTTGGCCCATGTTGACCCATCTTAAACCACAAGATCCGAAAAATGGGAGAAAAAATGGGAAGAGCACAAAACACCGTAAAACGCGACAGTTTTTGGCGGGGGGGAGAGGTCGGCGGCTGGGGCGGCGGCCCCTCTCTCCTACGGAGAGGAGAGAACTGCCGTACGGCAAGGACACGGCCAGGGGGCCCCTGGCCGGATTTTAAGGGCTGCCGCCCCTGCCGCCGACCCCGGACGCTGCCGACAACCCACTTTTCGCACACATGCCCTACTTGTGGAATTTGCGTCCAGAGCACCATAGAATTTGGGCGAATCCAAAGCAAACACAAACAATCCAATGGCCGCGTGTGCCGCCGAACGGTATGGCATGCAAAGTAATAACAAACGACCAGTTCCTACTTTCTTGTCTGCCTCAGTAGCTCTCAGCATGAAAACTTTCAGCGGAACAGGCTCGAAAAAAATCATCTGCGCGAGAAAATGATGATTTTGGCTTCTTTTTTTCCTCTTGCTGCTGCTATGAATTTTGGCTACCTTTTCCTTCTGCTCCTGCAGAGGCTTTTGCTACTGCTGCTGGTGCTGGTCCCCGGATGGGAAAACACCATGGAAAAAATTGCACCCCGAAAATGCCTAACGTAACTTCTGAAACCCATAGAAAATGATGCTCTTGGCTCCTTTTTCCTCTTGCTGCTGCTATGAATTTTGGCTACCTTTACATCCGGTCCCCAAATGGGAAAACACCATGGAAAAAATCACTTTTCGAGAGCACCAAAGAATTTGGGCGAATCCAAAGCAAACACAAACAATCCAATGGCCGCGTGTGCCGCCGAACGGTATGGCATGCAAAGTAATAACAAACGACCAGTTCCTACTTTCTTGTCTGCCTCAGTGCTGCTGCTGCTGGTCCTCGGATGGGAACACACCATGGAAAAAATCACCTCCCGGCAAATTCCTAACGTAACTTCTGAAACCCATAGAAAATGATGATGAAACGATGATTTTGGCTGCTTTTTTTTCCTCTTGCTGCTGCTATGAATTCTGGCTACCTTTTCCGCCTGCTGCTGCAGAGGCTTTTGCTGCTGCTGCTGGTCCTCGGATGGGAAAACACCATGGAAAAAATCACCTCCCCGCAGAGAAACACCATGCCTCTGAAGGACGGAGAAGCGCCAAAATTGCACCCCGAAAATGCCTAACGTAACTTCTGAAACCGATAGAAAATGATTCTTTTGGCTCCTTTTTCCTTTTGCTGCTGCTACGAATTTTGAAGGACAGAGAAGACCCAAAATTGCACCTCGAAAATGCTTAACGTAACTTCTGAAACCCATAGAAAATGATGATGAAACGATGCTTTTGGCTGCTTTTTTTCCCTCTTGCTGCTGCTATGAATTCTGGCTACCTTTTCCGCCTGCTGCTGCAGAGGCTTTTGCTGCTGCTGCTGCTGGTCCTCGGATGGGAACACACCATGGAAAAAAACACCTCCCGGCAGAGAGACACCATGCCTCTGAAGGACGGAGAAGCGCCAAAATTGCACCCCGAAAATGCCTAACGTAACTTCTGAAACCGATAGAAAATGATGCTTTTGGCTCCTTTTTCCTCTTACTGCCGCTATGAATTTTGAAGGACGGAGAAGCCCCGGAAAATGCTTAACGTAACTTCTGAAACCGATAGAAAATGATGTGATGCTTTTGGCTCCTTTTTCCTCTTGCTGCCGCTATGAAGAAAATGATGATTTTGGTGGCTTTTTCCTCTTGCTGCTGCTATGAATTTTAGCTACCTTGTCCTCCTGCTGCTACAGAGGCTTTTGCGGCTACTGCTGCTAGGTAACTTCTGAAACCCATAGAAAATGATGATGAAATGATGCTTTTGGCTGCTTTTTTTCCCTCTTGCTGCTGCTATGAATTCTAGCTACCTTTTCCGCCTGCTTGGCTACCTTTTACATCCGTTCCCCAAATGGGAACACACCTGGTCCTCGGATGGGAAAACACCATGGAAAAAATCACCTCCCGGCAGGGCAACACAATGCCTCTGAAGGACGGAGAAGCCTCAAAATTGCACCCGGAAAATGCCTAAGGTAACTTCTGAAACCTCTTGCTTCTGCAGAAACTTTTGCTGCTGCTGCTGGTCCCCAGATGGGAAAACACCATGCCTCTGAAGGACGGAGAAGCGCCAAAATTGCACCCCGAAAATGCCTAACGTAACTTCTGAAACCGATAGAAAATGATGCTTTTGGCTCCTTTTTCCTCTTGCTGCTGCTATGAATTTTGGCTACCTTTACATCCGGTCCCCAAATGGGAAAACACCATGGAAAAAATCACCTCCCGGCAGCAAAACACCATGCCTCTGAAGGACGGAGAAGCGCCAAAATTGCACCTCGAAAATGCCTAACGTAACTTCTGAAACCGATAGAAAATGATGCTTTTGGCTCCTTTTTCCTCTTGCTGCTGCTATGAATTTTGGCTACCTTTACATCCGGTCCCCAAATGGGAAAACACCATGGAAAAAATCACCTCCCGGCAGCAAAACACCATGCCTCTGAAGGACGGAGAAGCCCCAATTGCACCTCGAAAATGCCTAACGTAACTTTTGAAACCCGTAGAAAATGATGTGATGATGATGAAATGATGCTTTTGGCTGCTTTTTTTTTTCTTGCTGCTGCTATGAATTCTGGCTACCTTTTCCGCCTGCTGCTGCAGAGGCTTTTGCTGCTGCTGCTGCTGGTCCTCGGATGGGAAAACACCATGGAAAAAATCACCTCCCGGCAAGGAAACACCATGCCTCTGAAGGACGGAGAAGCCCCAAAATTGCACCCCGAAAATGCCTAACGTAACTTCTGAAACCGATAGAAAATGATGCTTTTGGCTCCTTTTTCCGCTTGCTGCTGCTATGAATTTTGGCTACCTCTTGCTGCTGCTATGAATTGTGGCTACCTTTTACATCCATTCCCGAAATGGGAACACACCTGGTCCTCGGATGGGAAAACACCATGGAAAAAATCACGTCCCGGCAGGGAAACACCATGCCTCTGAATGATGGAGAAGCCTCAAAATTGCACCCCGAAAATGTCTAAGATAACTTCTGAAACCTCCTGCTTCTGCAGAAACTTTTGCTGCTGCTGCTGCTGGTCCCCAGATGGGAAAACACCATGCCTCTGAAGGACACAGAAGCCCCAAAATTGCACCTCGAAAATGCCTAACGTAACTTCTGAAACCCATAGAAAATGATGATGAAATGATGCTTTTGGCTGCTTTTTTTTTCCTTGCTGCTGCTATGAATTCTGGCTACCTTTTCCGCCTGCTGCTGCAGAGGCTTTTGCTGCTGCTGCTGCTGGTCCTCGGATGGGAACACACCATGGAAAAAATCACCTCCCGGCAGAGAAACACCATGCCTCTGAAGGACGGAGAAGCGCCAAAATTGCACCCCGAAAATGCCTGACGTAACTTCTGAAACCGATAGAAAATGATTCTTTTGGCTCCTTTTTCCTCTTACTGCTGCTATGAATTTTGAAGGGCAGAGAAGCCCCAAAATTGCACCCCGAAAATGCCTAACGTAACTTCTGAAACCGATAGAAAATGATGTGATGCTTTTGGCTCCTTTTTCCTCTTGCTGCCGCTATGAAGAAAATGATCTATGCAGCTGCTGCTGCTGCTGCTGCTGGGCCTGCTGTTCCGACTGTTCCTGCTGCTAGATTGCTGTTCTGGCTGTTCCTGCTGGTGTATTATTGGACTTCTGCTGGTCTGCCATGCTGCTGCTGCTGGTGGCTGCTGGGCCTCCTGTTCCTGCTGCTGCTGCTGCTGCTGCTCTTGCTGTTCCTGCCGCTGTATTGCGGCTGCATCTGCTGCTGCTTCTTCTGGTGGTGGTGATGCTGGTGCTGGCGTCTGCTGATGCTGCTGCTGCTGCTCCTGCCGTGCCATGAGCCAGCCTCCAAGGCAAGAAACCAACAGCAAGACATCTTTTTCGAAACCCACTCGAAACAGCAAAACACCACATAATTTCGTGCCAAAAATGACGCGAAATCATTCGCGATAACAAGCTACCCGGAGGCCGGAACGTCCCTTCTGAAATCCTACTAGATAGAAATAGAAAGCTAGTTTGACTTCTGCTATTCTGCTATGCTGTTGCTGCTGGTGGCTGCTGGGCCTGCTGTTCCTACTGTTCTTGCTGCTAGATTGCTGTTCTTGCTGTTCCTGCTGGTGTATTATTGGACTTCTGCTGGTCTGCCATGCTGCTGCTGCTGGTGGCTGCTGGGCCTCCTGTTCCTGCTGCTGCTGCTGCTGCTCTTGCTGTTTCGGCTGCAAGAAACCAACAGCCAGACATCTTTTTCGAAACCCACTCGAAACAGCAAAACACCACCTAATTTCGTGCCGAAAATGACGCGAAATCATTCACAAGAACAAGCTCCCCGGAGGCCGGAACGTCCCTTCTGAAATCCTACTAGAAAGCTATATAGATAGCTATAAAGCTATATAGATAGCTATATTGACTTCTGCTGTTCTGCTATGCTGCTGCTGCTGCTGCTGCTGCTGGGCCTGCTGTTCCGACTGTTCCTGCTGCTAGATTGCTGTTCTGGCTGTTCCTGCTGGTGTATTATTGGACTTCTGCTGGTCTGCCATGCTGCTGCTGCTGCTGGTGGCTGCTGGGCCTCCTGTTCCTGCTGCTGCTGCTGCTACTACTGCAGCTGACCCCTCACAAAGCTGCTGCTTTGCCCACAAAGACACGGCCGTGCCGGACGGGGATACACCATGGCCCTGAAGGTTGTGTTGTTGTTGTTGTTGTTGTTGGTGTTGGTGTTGGTGTTGGTGTTGGTGCTGGTGTTGGTGTTGGTGTTGGTGCTGGTGTTGTTGTTCAGTGTTGGTGTTGGTGTTGGTGTTGGTGTTGGTGCTTGTGTTGTTGTTCAGTGTTGGTGTTGGTGTTGGTGTTGGTGTTGGTGTTGTTGTTCAGTGTTGGTGTTGGTGCTGGTGTTGTTGTTCACAACCTCTCTGCCCTGACGCGCTCCCCCTTGCGTCTGCCGGGGTCGGCGGATTTACAGAACATCATATCTGTGAAAATGTGGTTTTTTTTAACGTACTCGTTTACCTGATTGATCCCGATTGGCGGATTGGCATGCGTTGATTCACAGGTCGAAAGAACGGAGACTAGAGATCAGGGGCATGCAGAGCGAGCCATTCAGGTGCGAGACTTCGGATGCCTTGTGATAGTGACAACATCTTATGTTTACCCAGGATTTATCAACCCCTGGTGGATTGATGTGGTGGGTACCATTTACAATCAATCGCAACTTATCAACGATGTATGCAGGAACTCTTTGGTGACCTATCACTTTTTGCCATTGTTTGGTAGTATCATGTAGTATATGATTAAATCCAATTTGTCAAGACTTGTCACTTTTTAGTACAACTAGAGATAGCAGCTAATAGCAACAGTATGAGTCAGCTTATGAGTATCTGTTGTCGTGCTTGGCCGCCTTGGCACGCAACAGATCTTCGGCACCAGAGCTCAGCTGGAAGAGGCGTGGGTCGGGCCACGGCGGGTGGGCCAGGGCTCGTCCGGTGGGTCGTTCCCTTGCAGCACCAGGCCTTTCCACTGATCATCAAAGATGTGACCTTTGCTCGGAGTGAGCCCATGACTTGGAGCATCTTAGAGCCTTAGAGCCTTCCAAGACGCAGACAGTATCAGACAGTCATACAGTTCCGAGAAAGTCATTGGTGTGAAAGCCGTGAAAGCTGCAGCATGGCACCCGCCGTGGCCCACCAGGTTGGGCTTGGTGAAAGATCCAGCCATGACTCCAGAGGAGGCAGCTGATGCGGCAAGGCCACGGGTTGCTGACGACATTTGATGATGAGTTGGGCTGCTGCATATGAGTATAGCATTGTATAGATTTGTATAGCTATATTGCCTTCATTATTCTATATTGTTCTCACATACTCGCAGTATACTATACCTAGAGAACCAAGTAGATATACTCGTACACAGTACGCCATAATACATCATAATACATCATAATACATCATAATACATCATAATACATCATAATACATCATAATACATCATAATACATCATAATATATCATAATACATCATAATACATCATAATACATCATAATACATCATAATACATCATAATACATCATAATACATAATGTATCACCCATCTGCACCAAGAACGTGGACATGTCTGCCCTTTTTGACTAAATCTTGGTGGCCTTTGGAGAAGCCCAGCTGGTCAGGCTACGGGGACCAGGAGGCAACGCAGCGTTTCCCTTTCCAGGCGAGTTGCGAAGGCGGTGCCTCTGAAGGGACGATTCGTTGTGGATTTTCACCAGGTCCACCTGGAGCACCACCATTCTTTCCAGTGCCAGGTGTGGTTAGAGATTCCCATTTTTAGATACTTTTTAGCATTCATGTATCATTCATGTATCATTCATGTATCATTCATGTATCATTCATGTATCATATTCGTTTTTTTGGAGGCAGCTTTTAATTTAACCAGTGGTCACTGAGGCATGCCGCCGCAACTTGGCTGAATGTTGCTGCATTTGAAACACGTTTCATCGCTCGATCCTGCTATGTCTGACCAGACTGCTCGCTTAGGCCAGGAATGCCAGGTGCTCCGCCGCCGATGATGACCATGCCTCCGCTGGATTCCCAGGGCGCCAAAACAAAATGTGCCAACGGCGAATCCAATGTGGCTCAAAGTGGGTTTTTGATTGTTTGTTGCCACCTACATCCTTTAAAAAACAGTTCAAGGGCTGGTGTGGTTCAAATCGTCTCAGAAAATCTGATCAAACTCAGCGCGACTTGAGCCAGTGCCATTCTTCAGCCCATGAAAAAGGATAGCACACACATATGTCATTATATAGAAACCGATGCTGTTTTTACCGTTCAAGGTTGTTGGTAGATTTTACTGTTGCTGTTGGTTCTTGCTTTTGGTCCTTGCTTTTTTGCTGTTGGCGGTGTTGCTGTTGCTGTTCCTGCTGTCGTTGCCGTTGCTGCCTCGCTTGCTCGAGGCCGCCAGGAATGATGCCACTGCTGCCAGGAATGTCAGAGAGCCAAGCCGGGCGTAGCCGAAACAGGTCATCAGTCTTTGATACGATGGTCTTCCTTTGAAATGATTGTCTAGGTATTCCGTAACTATTGAAGTTACTAGAGGCTCAAATTACATTTTGGATTCCGTGGTGCGGGATCTGCCACTTTGGTGCCGAGATTTGTGCAGGAAACACCAGACAACCCTGCAGCACTTTGCTTGAGCTAGTCACAGAGGACGATGGATGCAACATCCCAGCAACAAACAACACTTAACAGCAGCAGGCAATCAGTGTGGGCAGCCAGATGACTTGTTGGCAGAAAGCTTAGAAAGGCTGATTAGATTGACGGAAATACATAGAATTATATACAGTATTTGGCTTCGTGAACATCCTTCAAAACCGGCAGCATGGCTGCTTGGTTGCAAGTGGTGTGCGTTGATCCGGTGAGTCCTTTGAGCTGCCATCCAAGTGTCAGTTTGGTGTTCAACACATCAGATTTTCCGCTGAATGATGAAAGTTGCCTTCTGAGTGGAGTGCCAGGGTCTCCCAACTGGGGATGGATCAAAATTACAAAGTCCATAGATTCGAGAGATCCATGCTGAGCCCCGGTTGAGGTCACCATGCAACACCTGTGTAGCCCAATAAATTGATCCCATGTCGTGATCTGATTCGGCTGCGCAGAGGAACGACTACAATTTGTTGCACCATGGCGTGAGTTGGACCCTTCGGTGCTTTCCAAAAACGGACTGCATTCTGTGCATTCTGTTCAGTTCACTACCCCTGTGAGCCGGGAAGTTGCTCATACTCCAAAAGCGAACAGACATTTCAAGCCTCTTAGATGCAGAATCGGCATGCATTGGTGTGAAACAATGTGCAAAAGCTGGGATATTTTCTGCAACTTTCAAAACCCTACTGTAACATCTGTAACATCCAGGTCTGTTGTGTGTGGCACAGCGGCGATGCTGTTGACATGGCTTGGAAGCCAACGCCGCACCTTGGCATGGCACATTGCAGTCAGCTTTTTCCATCTGATGGCTTTAGCCCCAGCTGCGTAGGCAAACCTGCTCGATGCCAACCTATTGAGTCGACTTTGAGAGCTGCACAGGAGACACTTGGAGCAGGTTGCCCGTGGGTCATATTCGGTATGCGACATGCCCGACATGCCCAACATGCACGTGGATCATCCTCTCCGGTGCACAGGACAAGGGTGCTGCATCGAACACGCCTCCACCTCCACCTCCACCTGGTCCACCACCTGTCCCACAGGCGTGGCCATTACGGCTTGCAGCATTTTTAAAACTTGTGCAGCCTGATTTTAACATGTTTCTGCTGGGACAAGAATATGGTATAATATAGTAACACATCTTGAATTTAATTGCCTGCGGCAAGCCCGCCGGCCATAGCCATTTGGTGCGTAGAGACATTTTATATGAGCCTTCGGCGTAGTCACAGACCGTGGCCTGGACAAAAACAAGGCCAGTGTGTGTGTGTGAACCATCTGAAAAGATGTAAAACTTCTAACTTAGCAGGGGGCCCGTGGGCACATGGATGGCACGGGCCAACGAAGACCCATCCATTTCCATGATGTCGTGAAAACGTACCTGCAATTTTTCCAATTTCTGAAATGGCGACCGGCCAAGCCAAGCACCGGCATGTCGTTTTCTCGAACTGTTTTCATACCAACCAACCGTACGGTTTTCGCAATCTGACTGAGCTGCATCAGAACCAGTAAATCCTTCGAGCAAGGACGTAGAAAGATTTCCTTCGCACAGTTTCTCACTTCTAATCATCCAAACCGTTCCTGTCAGGTTTACTGAGGTGTTTTTGCACGTATGATGCATTCCACATCAGTAATTCGATAAGATATTTCTGAGCAAGTGCGTCATTCCTGCTGTATACGTCAAGTTGGCAGGAACCCTTCGGGGAAAGCCTTTCCAGGCTAACAATTGACAGCAAATCGATGTCTGAATTTACACTTTTGAATTAGTAATTCGTTTAAGTAAAGTGAACTGCCGGCCTTTTTCGATTCTCACCTGTCGATGTCGTTTGTGTTGAAACTGCTGCCCGCTGTACCAGGGTCTCACCGTTTCTGAGCCTTCTTCTTGCATAGTTGGAAGCCGCGACAACAACCTCCTTTTCCAGTGAAGCTCAAGCGCATACTCGCAGCCATTTTCATATAAACAGGCAACAGGACATGCTTGCAGGTTTGGTGTTTCTTCTTTTTTGGTCGTTGGTGAGGTTCAACTGTGCACGTAATTCATTTGAATACTGACAGCCGTCTATGGGGTTGACTTGAACTCAGGCCATTGAGCCTAACAAGGGGAAACTTGCACGCTAATGTGGATGCATCACGTCATTAACTAGTTCCCCATGGGCCCCCTATTTCATCTGTTCTTGCGTTCTCCTTTCTCCAGGTAGGTTTGGCCCGTTGCGTGCTTAGGTTGATGTAGGTTTTCGCCGTGTCAGGTTGGTTCAGGCGCTTCTGTCTTCCCCCTCCTCCGCTGGTCTTGTTCCGTTTTCGTCGGCCTCCGCTTTTCTTTTTCCTTGCCTTTCCAGGGTTGCCCGTTTTGGGCTAGGTTTCATGTGTTGGTGTTTGCTCTTTCCCTCTTCTTTTGCGTTCCCCTCTTTGCGTCCTGGTTAAGTAACTTTCATCTCATTGTCATCTTCACCTCATCTTCATTTCCCTTCCTCTTCATTTTCATCTCATTGTCGGGACCTTAATTTCCCACCCTCCTGCGGGAGGGTGTGTGTGTGAACCGTCTGAAAAGATGTAAAACTTTAACTTAGCAGGGGGCCCGTGGGCACATGGATGGCACGGGCCAACGAAGACCCATCCATTTCCATGATGTGAAAACGTACCTGCAATTTTTCCAATTTCTGAAATGGCGACCGGCCAAGCCAAGCACCGGCATGTCGTTTTCTCGAACTGTTTTCATACCAACCAACTGTACGGTTTTCGCAATCTGACTGAGCTGCATCAGAACCAGTAAATCCTTCGAGCAAGGACGTAGAAAGATTTCCTTCGCACAGTTTCTCACTTCTAATCATCCAAACCGTTCCTGTCAGGTTTACTGAGGTGATTTTTGCACGTATGATGCATTCCACATCAGTAATTCGATAAGATATTTCTGAGCAAGTGTGTGTAAAAGCATCTGTGCGTCAAAGCTGCGGTGTGTAAAGGCTTCTGTGTGTAAAAGCATCTGTGCGTCAAAGCTGCGGTGTGTAAAACTTCTGTGTGTGAAAGCGTCTGTGTGTATAAGCGTCTGTGTGTAGAAGCATTTGTGCGTCAAAGCTGCGGTGTGTAAAAGCTTCTGTGTGTGTAAAGGCATCTGTGCGTCAAAGCTGCGGTGTGTAAAAGCTTCTGTGTGTATATGCATCTGCGCTTCAAAGCTGCGGTGTGTAAAAGCTTCTGTGTGTAAAAGCATCTGTGCGTCAAAGCTGCGGTGTGTAAAAGCTTCTGTGTGTAAAAGCATCTGTGCGTTAAAGCTGCGGTGTGTAAAAGCTTCTGTGTGTAAAAGCATCTGTGCGTCAAAGCTGCGGTGTGTAAGAGCTTCTGTGTGTAAAAGCATCTGTGCGTCAAAGCTGCGGTGTGTAAAAGCTTCTGTGTGTAAAAGCATCTGTGCGTTAAAGCTGCGGTGTGTAAAAGCTTCTGTGTGAAAAACCATCTGCGCTTCAAAGCTGCGGTGTGTAAAAGCTTCTGTGTGTAAAAGCATCTGTGCGTCAAAGCTGCGGTGTGTAAGAGCTTCTGTGTGTAAAAGCATCTGTGCGTCAAAGCTGCGGTGTGTAAAAGCTTCTGTGTGAAAAACCATCTGCGCTTCAAAGCTGCGGTGTGTAAAAGCTTCTGTGTGTAAAAGCATCTGTGCGTCGAAGCTGCGGTGTGTAAGAGCTTCTGTGTGTAAAAGCATCTGTGCGTCAAAGCTGCGGTGTGTAAAAGCTTCTGTGTGTGAAAGCGTCTGCGTGTAAAAGCTTCTGTGTGTATAAGTGCGTCAAAGCTGCGGTGTGTAAAAGCTTCTGTGTGTAAAAGCTTCTGTGTGTAAAAGCGTCTATGTGTAAAAGCTTCTGCGTGTAAAAGCGTCTGTGTGTAAAAGCTGCGGTGTGTAAAAGCTTCTGTGTGTAAAAGCTTCTGTGTGTAAAAGCGTTTGTGTGTAAAAGTTTCTGTGTGTAAAAGTTTCTGTGTGTAAAAGCTTCTGTGTGTAAAAGCTTCTGTGTGTAGAAGCGTCTGTGTGCACAAGTTTCTGTGTGTAAAAGCTTCTGTGTGTAAAAGCTTCCGTGTGTAAAAGCGTCTGTGTGTAAAAGTTTTTGTGTGTAAAGGCTTCTGTGTGTAAAAGCTTCTGTGTGTAAAAGCGTCTGTGTGTGAAAGTTTCTGTGTGAAAAAGCTTCTGTGTATAAAAGCATCTGTGCGTCAAAGCTTCTGTGTGTAAAAGCTTCTGTGTGTAAAAGCGTCTGTGGGTAAAAGCTTCTGTGTGTAAAAGCTTCTGTGTGTAAAAGCGTCTGCGTGTAAAAGGTTCTGTGTGTAGAAGTGTCTGTGAGTAAAAGCCGCTGTGTGTAAAAGCTTCTGCGTGTAAAAGCTTCTGTGGGTAAAAGCTTCTGTGCGTAAAAGCGTCTGCGTGTAAACGCTTTTGTGTGTAAATGCTTTTGTGTGTCAAAGGTTCTGTGTGTAAAATCTTCTGTGTGTAAAAGCCTCTGTGTGTAAAAGCTGCTGTGAAAAGCTTCTGCGTGTAAAATCTTTTGTGTGTCCAAGGTTCTGTGTGTAAAAGCTTCTGTGTGTAAAAGCTTCTGTGTGTACAAGCCTCTGTGTGTAAAAGGTTCTGTGTGTAAAAGCTTCTGTGTGTAAAAAGCGCTTGTGTGTAAAAGCGCCTGTGTATAAAAGTGTCTGTGTATAAAAGCTTCCGCGTGTAAAAGTTTCAGTGTGTAAAAGCTTCTGTGTGTAAAAGCTTTTGGGTGGAAAAAAAATCACTAGAAATCCTTCACTCTGCTGGGGGAGAGCTTTTTGGACGGAAGCCGGGAACGCCTCTGTGTGTAAAGGCTTCTGTGTGCAAAAGCTTCTGTGTGCAAAAGCTTGTGTGCGTAAACTTCTGACGAGTCGAAGTCGGAGTAGGCGTCGGAGGAGGCGTAGGAGTGGAAGTAGGAGTGGGAGCAGGAGTGGGAGTAGGAGTGGGAGTAGGAGTGGGTAGGAGGAGGAGGAGGAGTAGTAGTAGTAGTAGTAGTAATAGTAGTAGTAGTAGTAGCAGTAGTAGTAGTAGTAGCAGTAGCAGCAGTAGTAGCAGTAGTAGCAGTAGTAGTAGTAGTAGCAGTAGTAGTAGTAGTAGGGAGGGGGGAGGGGGGGGGTGACTTTGATTCAGACGAAGCAAAAACGCGCGGGAAGAGAACAAAGGAACAAGTACAAGCCAAGAACAGAAACAAGTACAAAACAAGAACAGAAACAAGAACAACACCTCACAATCAGACACGCCGGCAGGCCGGCGGATTTCCGCACATCATCATTGATGTGAGTGTAACATAATTATGGCTAGTGGCAATGAAGAGAAGTAGCGCTGCAGTTCGTGGGAGGCAAAGGCAAAGAGCAGTTCGAACCCTTCTCCAGTCTCACAGCTGCAGTTGATTCCCATACTTCCTGTGAGGAACGGTGGATCCTTTGCTATTTGTATGACAGTGTTCTGACCACCATTCCTGACCAGTAGATTGTCCAAATCACAGATGGAACTGCATGTGGAAGTCATTGTACCTTCAAATATGCCTGAGAGGAGTTGGAGGCACTTAATGCAGCACCACAAATCAAGCTAGGAGATCATCTGCAGAATATTGAATATTCCATTTGCTCCCTGTAGGTTGTTATGAATTAATGAATCCTCCTTGAATGGCAGTGTTCCGATAAGGACATTGATATATACATATATATATACACATACATATACACACTCAAACATGACCACTTTAAACATATGTGCGCACGCAGAAGACAAGAGGGAACCTTATATTCACTCTTTTCCGGCGTCCCACTAAATCAGCAAGTCAGTGTCAGTTTTCAATCATGTGCATTTCCAATCATGCTGCATGAATCAGGCTACAAAACCGCCGCCGCCGCCACCACCAGATGTAGAGGTTTGGTCGAGCTTGATATTTAGGAAAAAGGACTTTTAGGAGCAAAGCCTCTTCCAAACAAATTGTCTTATGGAGGGAGACAAAAGCTTCTCAGCTTCAAGGCAGCCGCAAAGGTTTGTGACTCAATGCGTTCGTGATGACTACTGCGTAACCTGGTCAGCCCACCAAATTCACAAGCTGTCGCTAGGCAGAGAAGGATGTGCCAAACAGCGATAGCCCTGCCCCAGCATCAAAGGCGTCAAAGGCAGCAGCAGAGGCAGGGAACGAGCCAGTATCTTGAGATGGTCAGAAGTGTGACTTGCGTACACAACTGATACATAGCTGAAAGTTTTGAGCCCAAAAGTATCTCGATCCTTCTGGTTTGTCTGCAGAACAATATGTAGATGTTACAATGGAAGATATGAGCACAACTGCTGACTAATTGGTGAGTCGGAGCCAGACTCAGCTTACATGTCAAGCAGGCTTCAAAGACGAGTGTGGTGGAAACCACCGCTTCCACGCCTGTGCAGAAGGTGCTCTTGTAGTTGGCCAGCTCGCTGAAAGATCATTTGCATCAGCATGCTGCTGTCACACCAAGTACTGACACGGGAAGTGGGTGTGATGACGACAATGTGCTGATGTGGTTTAACGCGCAGCCTGGTCAGCCCACCAAATTCACAAGCTGTCCCTAGGCAGAGAAGGACGTGCCAAAGAGCGATAGCCCTGCCCCAGCATCAAAGGCGTCAAAGACAGCAGCAGAGGCAGGGAACGAGCCAGTATCTTGAGATGGTCAGAAGTGTGACTTGCGCACACAACAGATACATGGTATTTCCAAGATACCGCAGCATGGCTGAAAGCTTTGAGCCCAAGAATCTCTAGATCCTTGGGGTTTGTCTCCAGAACAATATGTAGAGATGTTACCGTAGAAGATATTCATATGAGCACAACTGCGGACTAATCGGTGAGTCGGAGCCGGACTCAGCAGACATGTCAAGCAGGCTTCAAAGACGACTGTGGTGGAAACCACTGCTTCCACGCCTGTGCAGAAGGTGCTCTTGTAGTTGGCCAGCTCGCTGAAAGATCATTTACATCAGCATGCTGCTGTCACACCAAGTACCGACACATTCGCGGAAGTGGGTGTGATGACGTCAATGTGCTGATGTGTTTTAACGTGCAGCCTGGTCAGCCCACCAAATTCACAAGCTGTCGCTAGGCAGAGAAGGATGTGCCAAAGAGCGATAGCCCTGCCCCAGCATCAAAGGCGTCAAAGGCAGCAGCAGAGGCAGGGAACGAGCCAGTATCTTGAGATGGTCAGAAGTGTGACTTGCGTACACAACTGATACATAGCTGAAAGTTTTGAGCCCAAAAGTATCTCGATCCTTCTGGTTTGTCTGCAGAACAATATGTAGATGTTACAATGGAAGATATGAGCACAACTGCTGACTAATTGGTGAGTCGGAGCCAGACTCAGCTTACATGTCAAGCAGGCTTCAAAGAGGAGTGTGGTGGAAACCACTGCTTCCACGCCTGTGCAGAAGGTGCTCTTGTAGTTGGCCAGCTCGCTGAAAGATCATTTGCATCAGCATGCTGCTGTCACACCAAGTACTGACACGGGAAGTGGGTGTGATGACGTCAATGTGCTGATGTGGTTTAACGCGCAGCCTGGTCAGCCCACCAAATTCACAAGCTGTCCCTAGGCAGAGAAGGATGTGCCAAAGAGCGATAGCCCTGCCCCAGCATCAAAGGCATCAAAGGCAGCAGCAGAGGCAGGGAGTGAGCCAATATCTTGAGATGGTCAGAAGTGTGACTTGCGTACACAACAGATACATGGTATTCCAAGATACCGCAGCATGGCTGAAAGCTTTGAGCCCAAGAATCTCTAGATCCTTGGGGTTTGTCTCCAGAACAATATGTATAGATGTTACTGTAGAAGATATTCATATGAGCACAACTGCGGACTAATCGGTGAGTCGGAGCCGGACTCAGCTTCCATGTCAAGCAGGCTTCAAAGACGACTGTGGTGGAAACCACTGCTTCCACGCCTGTGCAGAAGGTGCTCTTGTAGTTGGCCAGCTCGCTGAAAGATCATTTGCATCAGCATGCTGCTGTCACACCAAGTACTGACACGGGAAGTGGGTGTGATGACGACAATGTGCTGATGTGGTTTAACGCGCAGCCTGGTCAGCCCACCAAATTCACAAGCTGTCGCTAGGCAGAGAAGGACGTGCCAAAGAGCGATAGCCCTGCCCCAGCATCAAATGTGTCAAAGGCACTGGAGGCAGGACACATCGATTCGGATCGAAGAGAGTACTTGAGGAGTGCAAGAAGCATCCAGTGACCGGATGATTCTAGTTTTTTTTGTGCAATAAGAACGCTTCTGGCAGAACCTGCGTAAGGCGAACATCTAAAACGATAATCAAGTGGTCCAACCTCTCGATTGTGTAAAGATCATTCAAGCTTTCCAGGAGAAACAGTGAGCCATTTTGCCCTTACCAGCCTTGCGATGCCCAGTGTGATTGCAAACGCAGCTTTGTGCAGCAGCGTACTTGGGCCCCACTTTGCTAAGTGCCCCAAAAACCAAACTCTGCACTACTCACATCCTTACTCCTTACAGCGTTTTTCCTTCTTGGGTTGTTGGGATGCGGTAGCATGCATGTGCCCGAGATGGCATGACATAAAGTTTTACACTGACACCTTTGAACATGTTGGGTTTGGAATGGTTTGGATTGACAACACTTAGCTGCTTCAAGGCTCATATTGCCTTCCTTGAGAAAGAACTCAACCAGTTTCTCGTCCCAAAAGATGAGAAATCGGCACTGGATCCTGCAATGCATGCTTTGTCAACATGACGCTGTACTTGTACGCGGGATATGCATAAAACCTGAATGACACCAGCAGCTACTGTGTTTTTCGAACCAGCTGACCTGGGAACATCCTTCACTCATGCTATTTCCTCAGGTCAAATTCTTCGAATGAAATTCTGAAAAGGCAAGTGGAAGAACTGGAGAGCTACAAGGCCTGGTGCCTGTTTCACCCGTACCGATTTCATCAGGTCCATTTTTCCAACACATTTGGGCAGGAAAGGAATGAGCAAGCGACCAAAGCGGCAGCTGCTCCTTGGCTGATTGGAGAGATGCCTTGGTGCCGCCATGTGCTTCCAGCCAGTCTCCGTAATTTTCACGTCGAATTCTCAGGAAAACGAAAAGAAACAGTTCCGGCGACCTGGTGGGCCAGATCAGAAGAAACTCGCTTGATTAATATGCTGACTTGGACACCACAGCCAGTCACTTCCCCCTGAGCTCTCATCATTTCAAGGAGTCTTGCGGACGCGCAGAAAGTGGCCCAATTGATTGGAACAGCAAAACTGGAGGAGGTTGGGCAGTTGTTTCTGTATGTTTCTGTGGTTCCAGAAGATTTTCCAACATTTGCTGGGATGCCTCTTACGACACAATTGCATACAATTGCAGGATTCTGCGCAGATCAAAAAGCTCAAAGAAAGCCTTGAGAAAGCGCAGGACAACTGTCGGAACCACAGCAGTGGGGTCAACATAGACTTGATATGACTCGATATGCTGGATATTTTTGGTTGCTTTTTGAAGATATCCTTTCCAGTATCCAGCGTCGTTGTAGTGGAAACATGTGGAAACCACCAAGGTGCAGCAAAGGAGTCGGAATTATCCCTGTTGCAAGCGGACAAGGAAAAGGACGGTAGCAGTCTAGTGGTGAGGGCTGTGCACGGTTGCTAACGTATGACGAATCAGTTGGAAAAGCAAAACCAGAGGATGTACTGTAACGGATATAAGTCGTGAGGTCGATTAATTTAGAATCGTTGGATATTGTTGGGCTGCCTTTGCACACAGAGGCACGACTGCAATTGACTGCAGGACTCTGCGCAGATCCAAGAGCTCAAAGAGAGCCTTCGGGCAGCTCAGGAAAAGTGTCCGAAGCACAGCAATGGAAAATTATGAAAATGATTTTCAATATTGTTCAAGGTTGTTCAAGTTTGTTCATATTCAAAGGGAGTGCATTAGATGTGCAGACCTGCGGTTGAACAATGTTAAATACCACCAAGGCGCAGCAAAGGAGTCTGACGTCTTCCAGATGCAGTTGGAGAAGGAACAGGCCTTGACAAGAGCAAAAAGCCTGGAGGAGTCTCTGAAGAAGGTGCAAGACGACTCTGAGGACACCAGACAGTTGAAGGAAGTCCTGAAAAAGAGACTTGGCACATCGTGGTATATATAATAATATTAATGTCACAAAATCTCTCAACATCTCATGACCCACACCAGGTTCCCGCTTGCTTCACATTTTGACCCGAGCAGATCTGTCTGCCAGCCCTCGTTTGATTTGAACATCATTTTAGCTAGTAAGAGTGGAAACCAAGAGTGCTGGCAGACCTTCTGAATTCTGGCTCAACATGTTTGATTTCATGTAGCATGAGTCACAACATGGTGGCACACTGGAAATCCCGATGTCTCATGACTCGACTCTTGCCCTACCAACTAAGGATTGGGGTCTCTTGGCTTTAACATGGTGCGGCATGACTAGACTGGAAGCGGCGGAAAACGAGCCAGAACAATCCCAGGCCAATGAGTCAATTCAGCACCAGCGTATGCCATTCTCATTCATATTCATTCATTCTCGCCATTTTTGCAGACTGGCTCGATTTGAATTGGCAATGACGGTCAGAAGCAAAGTTTCTGGACGTCTGTGGAGTCTGTGCCAGGACAGACTCGAAGATCTGAGTTCCAAACTCTTTCCATTCGAGCTGAGGAAATCACCGCTCCATTTGTCGATGATGGTGAGGACTGCGCCACTGGAAACTCTTAACCACGGCAATCCGATGCAATCAGTACTTAACTTAACACATCTTAACACCACTTTATTTCTAAACCACAACTGCTGAAGAAAACATATGTCAAACGTCAATTTTTGGGCTGTTTATATTGCCAGGTGCAGAGGGATGCTTGCCTTCCATGCCCCGAGGACCCTTCCCTCTTACGCGAAAAGGCAGAGGGAAGCCAGCGACGGGCAGCAGCTCTTGAGAGAGACAATCAGGAGCTACAGGTCACCTGGATGCACAATTCTCAAAGATATACAAATTGCATACAATATCTTTGTCATCATCAGCAGCATCAGCAGCATCAGATTTCTGATCACGAAAGCTAGCGTCAGCTAGCTGGAGTCTTCTTGCTTTAGCAAGTATTCCGGGGGCTGCTCAAGGACATCACGTGATTTTTCACACGAAAGGCCCCACCACCACCACCATCACCACCATCATCATCATCATCATCGTCATCATCATCATCATCATCGTCCTCGCCATCGTCCTCGTCATCGTCACCATCATCTTTATCATCATCATCATCATCACCATCACCATCACCATCATCATCATCGTCATCATCATCATCGTCATCATCATCCTCATTGTCATCGTCCTCGCCATCGTCCTTGTCATCGTCATCATCATCATCATCACCATCATCATCATCATCGTCCTCGTCCTTGTCCTCGTCATCGTCCTCGTCCTCGTCATCGTCCTCGTCATCATCATCATCATCACCATCATCTTCACATCTTCACGTCTTCTCTCTCTCTCTCTCTGTCTCTGTGCCTCTGCAGCGGCTCCACCGCGGACCTTCCCTCGCTGACCATAACCGCGTTTTCCCTCCTTCTTTCTCTTACCCCGCTAGCTTTCGTCATCCACCCCCGGCCTCAAGTTGCATTTTGCCCCGAACCTTAGTCAAACTGCAGGTCGTTTCACGTTAGCAGAGAATCGCCTCAAGGATCGTCAAGGGTTCTCATTAAGTGGAAACAATGAACCCCCAGACCTGGGCCCAAAACACAGCTGGGAATAATCCACGAGAGAATGCAAGCGGCCAACTTGCTGTGTTTCGACAAGCTTTGTAGCCCCTAAATGTATCCCTTCTGATGGATTGTGGCTGAAAGTGGAGGAGCAGGTACCTGATAGATCCTGGTATGTTGGACAACAAACAGTTCGCACCTGCATTGTAGTTTTAAATCCGCCAATAGCAGCTCCTGATGCGGTAACTGTTTCTCAAACTTCATTTTGTTGAGTGGATTGAGTAATAAGTTCATCGGTACAGTGAAGCGCAGTCCCGTTTGACTGAGGACAGACAGTTTTCATCAGCATCATTGATCATCATTGATAATCATTTGTTTACAAAAAAGGGCGGCACACCTTCTTTTCCTTGCTATTTCAATCAACGGAGCGAGGTGGAATTTAGTTACCTACACAAACAGAAATCAAGACTATTCTTATCGTGCCCGCATAAAACTGCCATGAAGTACAACAAAGGGAAGCGCGGAAGCGTCCTTAAATGGACTTCAGACTGCTGTGAAGTATGTGAAGTGGTGTTGAGGCACAGCTGGCGCAAACTTCGAAAGAACTCGCCGAACTTTCCGAAGTCCAGGAGACTTTGATTGCGGCGGAAAAGCGGGTGTCTTGGCGCACTGTTGGCTCTTGTGCTACGTTATGTGCTTCATCATTCAGCTGTCTTTGCTTTTGGCATGTGTTTCGACTCAAGAAACTACTTACAGGGTCGGTCGGTCAGGGAATGAGATTTGGAAGCCTCCCTGAAGTTAATTGCAAGTTGCCCTTTGAGTTTACATTTTCAGGCCGAATCACTGTCGAGCGGTCTTCGCCAGATTTCCGAGCAGATCGGCGCGACGCTTCGCGAGAAAGCTGAAGTCTACAGCTTTTAACAACATTTTTCACATTCATTGATGGTTAGCGTTGTTCATATATTCGATATCATTATATAATATTATATTATATGTATATTTTATTAATTAATTATATATATATACATATTGCACATCATTTAATATCCCCATATATCCCATCATTGCTGGTTAATTAATACACACAGGGACACATCGTGCTGACGCAGCAATAGTAGGAAAGTGGTTGACATTTTCAACAGAAACTGGGACTGAAAAGAACGCTTCGTTGTGAGGACTGGTGGTGGTTTTCTGGCCCTGTTCCAGCAGCCCTCCGAAGATGAGTTGATTCGAACCTTAGACCTTTCCGGATTTGCGGAGCCCGTTTTGTCAGATGCAAACGGCTGGACCTTTCCCAAGCAAAATTAGCATCGCACAAGAGGTCGTAGCTCAATGTAGCTCAAAGTTGCAAACAGAGTGGACTCCTGCAAAGTACTTCCATCATTTTTCGTTAATTTTCCATTTTTGTTCGACTAGTTCGACTAGAGTATGAGCCAACTTTCAGTCCAAGGCTTGATCCGCCATGCCACGACGCTAAGGAGACATCCAAGCAGAGATCCAAAAATTGAAGTCCTGATTTGCCGTGGCCATACAGAGGTGGTCAGGTGGTCAGGTGGTCAGGACTTACCAGTAGGTAGGTTCATATCATTTTTCCCCCATTATCTATTTGTAGGTTGAGGAGGATAGACAAAGGACTCCATTGGAAACTCTCGAGTCTGTGGAAAAAGGCTCGCACGCAAATCAAGGCAAGCTGCAAGCCACTGCAAGCCGCAGATGTTTTGCAGAGACATGAGAATCATGAAAGAAAAGATACAGCATGAGAAAATACATGCAAAGATGAGATGAGAAAATATGAGAAGACATGAGCATATATAAGAAGCTATAAGAAGCTATAAGTTGATTATAGGCTAGTACCTCACATTCCAGTCCTGTTCTTCCCTTTCCATTGTCTCTTTTGAGGCCCCCTGGAATGCCACCTGGCATACCACCTCCAGGAATGCCTCCAGGAGGCGAAACTTTAGCCGTGTCTGTCTTTGACGACCTGTTTTGCTTCGCTGGTCGTGCTTATTCCTGGAGGATTCTTATCTTTCTATGATATTTCTATGATATTTCTTGATATTTCTTGATATTTGATGATGTTTGATGATATTTGATTTGTCGAGATTTAGCATGTGACAATTCCTCTTTGCCTGCAAGCTCATGACAGCTAATAGCAGCCACAGCTACTCCGGTTGAACGCACTTGGGCGTCAGGTCATTTGCCACCCTTCCCGTGACCATGGCTCCTTTTGATGTCCAGCAGAATTGCGCGGAATAGAAGTCAACTGTTGGTGTTCTTGAGCAATTGCAGATTGCAGTTTGTCCATCCTTGGAATGATTCTTCCACTAATTTGATTCCAAAACATTGAAAACCCGAAAACATGTTGATTCCACTTTCTAATTTGGTTTGACATATTTATTGCGGATCAGTGAAGACTAAGACCGATGTTGGCACGTGCCAGGAATGGGGTGCCCCCACACCCAGGCATGCCTCCGCCTCCAGCGGGGCAGTTTGAGGCTTAGTTGATCAACCCCAGAAGGCTCACTGCATCATTGTGTATGGGATGGTTTGATGGGAATAGTTTCATGGTTGACGTAGTTGACGTACATCAATCTATCTGTTGGTTGATAGGGACTTACACTAGCTGGTTTCACCGGACCCGCTGGGGTTTATAGAAATGGCTCACATGTGGGCAAACAAGAACTTAGAGAGGAGTTTGTGGCCAGATCTAGAACAGTCTTGCACCGTCTTGCACCAGGTGGTCAGATTTGAGGTATTCAAATGGGTATTCAAATTAGGTACCAAATTACATTCACAAGCCAGGGAACCCATCAATGTTTGCAAAATACTTTTCTTTTCCCTTCTTGACTGCATGTCCTGCACGTGCGCCTTTTCAAGGCCGAGACACCCAAGCCGGTCTCGCAAAGGCTAGGCTGCTTTCTTTATCCCCAAGCGATGCTTGGGATGATCTTGGATTCAAGCTGCTCCCCGCAGCGTGGTCATTTGACATAGATCAGAGTTTTTCTTAGCCTAGAGGCAACATGAGGCAACACATTAATAAGCATCTATGCCTGGCCGAATCAGGATTGTGTCCTCATGGTACAGAATACTTACACCGTGCTTACACCCCTCAATGACCATCCTGTCGGTGATTGAAAAAAAGCCGAGTGGCTTTGCATTTTGAATGTCACCAGGGCAACCTGTCCAGGTCGAAGAAGCCGTTCCAATTCCAGTGCCTCATCCAGCCCGAAGCCAATGGGGATCATGGCTTCGCATGCTTTCGCTATGCTTTCACTGCACCCTCCCCTTGTACGATCACCTTACATCCGTTTAGATCCCCTTCCTAGTTTTAGCAGACGGACCTTTTACCGGCCCACAAATTGGGGTGGGTGGGGTGGGGTGTGATAGCATTCGTCACTACTGCAAGACATGATGTGATGCTACGCTACGCATTCTTCTTTACTCATGATGTGATGCTACGCTACGCATTCGTCACTACTGCAAGACATGATGTGATGCTACGCTACGCATTCGTCTCTACTGCAAGACATGATGTGATGCTACGCTACGCATTCGTCACTACTGCAAGACATGATGGGAGGCTACGCTACGCATTCGTCACTACTGCAAGACATGATGTGATGCTACGCTACGCATTCGTCTCTACTCATGATGTGATGCTACGCTACGCATTCGTCACTACTGTAAGACATGATGTGATGCTACGCTACGCATTCGTCACTACTGCAAGACATGATGGGAGGCTACGCTGCGCATTCGTCACTACTGCAAGACATGATGTGATGCTACGCTACGCATTCGTCACTACTGCAAGACATGATGGGAGGCTACTACGCTACGCATGGGGTGGGGTGGGGTGTGATAGCATTCGTCACTACTGCAAGACATGATGTGATGCTACGCTACGCATTCGCCTCTAGTGCAAGACATGATGGGAGGCTACGCTGCGCTACTGGAAATTGATGAAAAAGTCAATTCCAGACAGCATTCGTTCCCAAGTCCAAGGCAAACGCAATGGTTTGTTGTTCAAATACATTCGAAGTCACCAATGGAGATGCGAACACACTGGCTTCGACTTGCTGACCGCCACTGGCGAAGCTGTAAGATCTCTCATGCGGTGAAGAGAAAAGGCCACTTTGATCGTTCGCCGGGTTTTGAAGCACAAAACGGATGTTTTTTTTTCATGGTTGTTTCCCACATGAAATCGAGCTGGCGCCACAGCGAAACAAGAATTTTTAAGCAATCATGGGCCGGTGCCAGGTCCGCCGGGTAGTTTTTCTCAGCTTGAAGTCCTCAATTCTTGGCAGCCACGGATCATTGAAACTTCCTAGGTGGAAGAAAAAAGAAGAAGAGCAAGAAAGACAAAGAAAGCACTGCATTGGCTAATCCGAAGCAGCCAATTGGATTTCCTCCACCTGGCCTGCCTGGGATGCCACCCATGCCACCTGGCATGCCTGGCCATGTACCTCCGGAGCGCATGTGCTATGGTCCATTTGGCTGCTCCTTTGTCTGTTATTTTATTAGTACAGATGAGACATCAGAATCATCAGATTCATCGTGTGCTGATGTTGAGAGGAGTTCATGGGTCCTCCAGAACATTTTCCTCCTGTAGTGACCTTAGCTTGCCAGCCGCCGGCAGTTCCCATGACTCAGCACGACTTCGCGCTGCAATTCTTGCCACGAGGGCATGCACCCCGCTATGCAGGAGGAGCCCATCGATGCTTGACTGCAGACTTTTTTGCCTCAAGTTGTGAGATGTTGTGAGCATGTTCATGCTTGTTGATGCTTGTTGATGCTTTAGGTGCCAAAGTTTGCCACTCCTTGACTCCTAGGATTGGGATGATCTGTAGCAAGCAGGTGTGATCAGTGTGATCCGATCCTATTTCAATGATCCGCAGTGCACTGGTTGTAGGGCGTTGATCCCCTCAACAGCTGACACTGTGCTGGGCTTTGGGAGAGCCACGTGCAGAGCAATGCCTGCAGAGTGGTTCAAATCTCTCTACTCTACCTTGCAGCTTGCGTCATTTGTGGGGGATAAAACCTCAAGTAGTTTGCAAGATTAAACAAAACTTGGTAACAAACTGCCCCTGAAATGAGAACAAATGAACTCTAGTCCGTTGCATCTATAAAAGGGCACAGCTGAAAGCTAGTGCTGCAATGTGCCGCAATGTTGGATTGTGGCATGCCGAGCGAAAATTCCAGCGTTCGTATTGAAGGAACATCCCGCCCTTCTTGGCATTGCATGAATCTGTTTGGACTTGCATGAATCATTGCATGAAGTTCAATTCAGACCTGACGTGTGAACGCAACCTCTTCGCATCAACCTGGGTGTAGCTTTGGCCGCGGGTCCCAGAGTCCGTTCCAGGCAGGGTGGCGAGTGAGATTTGTGGAGTGGGAGCACAGATGGATCCATGGTGAGGCCCTCCGGTCGACCGGTCTCTGAGAGATGGCGACAGCAACGGGGCTCAGTATGTTTCAGCCATGGAGCTCAGCTTGAATGGCTCCTGAATTTTGATTGGTAGATAATCCATACATGCCATTATATTTATATATTATATGATGTATATAATTATATAATGTATATATAATATAATATATAATATATAATATATAACATATAATATATAATACATAATATAATATAATATATTATAGTATAATAAAATATATAATATAATAAAATAAAATAAAATATAATATAATATAATATAGTATAGTATAGTATAGTATAATATAATATTATATATGTATAGAATTTATACGTATATGTATTTATCATACATGTTGTATATATATATATATTTATATATCTATAATGTATATAATGTATATAATGTATATAATGTATATAATGTATATAATGTATATAGTGTATATTATGTATATTATGTATATAATGTATATAGTGTATATTATGTATATAATGTATATAATGTATATAATGTATATAATGTATATAATGTATATAATGTATAAAATGTATATAATGTATATAATGTATATAATGTATATAATGTATATATTGTATATATTGTATATATTGTATCATAGATATAATATAATATAATATAATACAATATAACATGATATAATACAATATAACATGATATAATACAATATAATTTAATATAATATAATATAGTATAATATAATATAATATAGTATAATATAATATAATATAATATAATTATATTTAATAGATAATATTATATATAATACATGATGTATATACATATATAATGTATATAATGTATATATATACAATTAATGTATATTTAATGTATATATATAATGTATATAATGTATGTTTTTTAATAAATATAATGCATATAATATATTTTGTATTATATACATAATATAATATAATATAACATAATTTAATATAGTATAATATAATTTAATATAATATAGTATAATATCATATAATACAATATTATATAATATAACATAATACAATATAGTATAATTATATTATACAATATAATATGAAATAATACAATATAACATGTATATAATATGTATATAATATGGATATAATATGGATATAATATGTATATAATATGGATACCATATGGATATAATATGTATATAATATGTATATATATATATATATCATATGTTGTATATATATAATATGCTGTATATATAATATGTTGTACATATATAATATGTTGTATATATAAATAATATGATATATATATATTTATGTAATGATTTAAAACGGCTATATCAAGGAGGTATACCAGGTATACCCACTTACCCGACCTTGTTTTGGGCAGTGCATTGGCCCCTCAGGGCGAGGAAGCATTGGACTTGGGGGAGCACCACATCAGAAGAAAGATGGCGGCAGTCCTCAAACTCAGCGCCATCAAAGTTACCCTCCCGTGTCATCACATGGCTGGGAAATCCCTCAGAAATGGAGGTTTTACTTGGAAAATCATTGAGGAATTAATCGGGAGTTTTCATTAATTGCCATGTTTGATTACTGTGCTGACTATGTCATGTCGGTCGAAGGTGAAGACTCGACAGAAAGAAGGAAGTCACAGACTAGATGAGACTATCAGGCAGGGTGCACCTTTTCTTCACCTGTTCTTTTTGTTTTGACTCTAATTTCTGCACACCATCCCTCTGATCAACACAACAAAGCAATAGGCGATCAACGCATTTGCATGTTTTTGCCAGCGGGGGGGGGAAGCCGCGCCAGTAGTCGTGCACGTTTTTGAAAACACACATTTTTGACCGGGTTGGGGGGAGGTGTTAGCGTTCATGTTAACTCGCGTCACATGCACATGCTACGTCACGTCACTGGGTTGTGGGGGGTGTTAACGTTCATGTTAACTTGCGCCACATGCACATGCTACGTCACGTCACTGGGTTGGGGGGGTGTTAACGTTCATGTTAACTCGCGTCACATGCACATGCTACGTCATGTCACTGGGTTGGGGGGTGTTAACGTTCATGTTAACTTGCGTCACATGCACGTGCTACGTCACGTCACTGGGTTTGGGGGTGTTAACGTTCATGTTAACTTGCGTCACATGCACATGCTACGTCACGTCACTGGGTTGGGGGGGTGTTAACGTTCATGTTAACTCGCGTCACATGCACATGCTACGTCACGTCACTGGGTTGGGGGGTGTTAACGTTCATGTTAACTCGCGTCACATGCACGTGCTACGTCACGTCACTGGGTTGGGGGGTGTTAACGTTCATGTTAACTTGCGTCACATGCACATGCTACGTCACGTCACTGGGTTTGGGGGGGTGTTAACGTTCATGTTAACTTGCGTCACATGCACATGCTACGTCACGTCACTGGGTTGGGGGGGTGTTAACGTTCATGTTAACTCGCGTCACATGCACATGCTACGTCACGTCACTGGGTTGGGGGGTGTTAACGTTCATGTTAACTCGCGTCACATGCACGTGCTACGTCACGTCACTGGGTTTGGGGGTGTTAACGTTCATGTTAACTTGCGTCACATGCACATGCTACGTCACGTCACTGGGTTGGGGAGGGTGTTTAACGTTCATGTTAACTTGCGTCACATGCACATGCTACGTCACGTCACTGGGTTGGGGGGGTGTTTAACGTTCATGTTAACTCGCGTCACATGCTCATGCTACGTCACGTCACTGGGTTGGGGGGGTGTTAGCGTCATGTCTTGGGTTTCCCCTTGCTGGCATCATAAATGTAGGATGTGCACAGAAGTAGATACATATATAAAACAGATGTTGATATTTATTTCAAATAGATGTGGATACATATACGTATAAAACTGTCGACCCTGAGCTTCATGTTGTCAATGGTTCTTTATTTTGTTGTATGTCTCGTCTTCATTTAGCCTCAAGGGTTCCTGCAACATCTTGTGGCAGTCCCCGTCCCCTGGCCAAAAACATGTCGATCACCGATGGGGCACCATGCAATCCATCTTTAAGATTTAAGTCACAACTTTGGTTGGCGCCATGAAGCTTGCAACCGCTCTAAAGGGTTGTTTTGTATAAAGAAACGAATTAGAAAAAACATGTTCTGATTCACACAGGTGGGGTCGATGTGATGTGGCGACTGTCAAAGTCGGCCATAGCATGTAGTCTCCCGACCAGAACCAACCGCCATGTGAACCTAAAATTGATGCGAAGCATCAGGGTGTGGCAATGGCGTTGGATGAACTCCAAAACCAAAAGCCTTTTGGAGGTCACTGGTCACTCCTTGAAGAAGCGCATGGCGATGTGAGAGGGAAAAACATGGCGCACCTTTTCAAGAACAATTTCCCTGTAAATTACAGGACATCATCAAAAAAGCATTTCAATTCCCCGGGGAATTTTAAGCCTATTTTGGGGAATGAATCAGTAGTTTCGCTTTGGCGAAAACGACATTTTTTCAAAACGTTCAAGACGCTGGCGCGGTTTTCCCCCGACGGGATGTTTTCGCAGGGACAATTCTTGGACCTGAGCAAATACATATATAATACGGTACGTTAGATATATATATATTATATATATTTATAAATAAATATATACATATTTAAATAAATATATATGATATGTATACATCAAAGCCCTCCCAAGTGAAGGGACGGCAGCATCAATGTCTGCAGATGCTGTTCCAGCATCTCGTGGAAAGCAGCAGGTCGAGCAGGGATTTGTTCCTTGCAGGGACTCCCGCAGCTACAGCAATGCCACGCTCTCAGGGCCGCACTTGGACTTACTGCAAGAACCATACATTTGCAGGAGATATACTCGTAGAATCTCGTAGATATAAAGTGATAGGAACATGTAGAAACAACTGACGGAATCACGGGAACATTCATCTTCACCATTCAACTTCATGCAGCCGTCAGAAAACCAGTCCTAGGAGTACCACCTCAGGGGGCTTCTTCAAAAAGTGGGCACCTCGGGGTGGTTTCAACGCCATGCACCATGGAGTGTCCCTGGTGATGTATGCATTTATAGAGATTTTTGCATGTACTGTACTGCAATGCAATGCAATGGAACGGAATGGAATGCAATGTAATGCAATGCAATGTAACGCAATTGTATTGTAATGTGATGTAATGTAATGTAATATATATACATGCATGCATGCATGCATGCATGCATGCATGCATACCGACAGGCAGACAGACATACATACAGACAGACAGACAGATAGACAGACACACAGACATACGGACATACGGACATACGGACATACTCACACACAGAGATACAGACATACATACAAAGATAGACAGAGTGTATGGATGGATGGATGGATAGATGGATAGATGGATAGATGGATAGATACAGACAGTACATTACATTACCTTACCTTACCATTACCATTACCATTACATTTACATTTACATTTGCATTTACATTACATAACATAGTTTACATTACATAGGTTACATTGCATAGATTACTTTACATGGATTCCCTTTCAACCATTACATTACATTTCATGACATTACATAGATTACATCACACTGATTACATTGCATAGATTTCATTACATAGATTAAGTTACATAGATTACATTACATTACAATACAGTACATTACATTTCATTACAATACATTACATTACATTACATTGCAAACATTACATCTTTTACATACATTACATACATGACATGTTTTACATACATTATATATATATTGTATACACTATATACATTACATACATTGCATGCATTCTACGTACATTACATACATTACATACATTACATACATTACATACATTGCATACATTACATACAGTACATTCAGTACATACACGTTGCATGCAGTAACATACATAACATACATAACATACATAACATACATTACGTACATTGCATACAATACATAACATACATAACATACATACAATGCATGCAATACATACAATACATACAATACATAACATACATACAATGCATGCAATACATGCAATACATACAATGCATACAATTCATACAATAGATACAACACATACAATACATACAATACTTGCAATACATAGCATACGTGAAATACGTGCAATACATACAACACATACAATACATACAACACATGTGCAATGCATACAATACATACAATACAATACAATGCCATACCATACCATACCATACCATACCACAACATACATGCATGCATGCATACATACATACATACATACATACAATCCATAACATAACATACGTGCAATACATACAATACATACATACATACGTACAATACAAAACATACATATAATACATGCAATACATGCAATACATGCAATACATGGAATGCATACAATACATACAATACATACAATACATAACATACATGCAATACATGCAATACATACAATACATACCCTCCATACAATACATAGCATACATACAACACATACAGTACATACAATACATACATACCTAGCTACCTACGTACTGTGCACACATACATACCTACCTACATGCATACATACATACACACACACATATATATATGTTCATATATATATGTTGCATGATGTCGTGGGATGCTTGCAACCAGGAAGGCTCATGGTGAAGGAGCGTTTGTGGGCCAGCATGCCAATGAGGCGTGGGCATACTTGGACCGTATCCTTGAATTGCATTCGCCATACAGACACAGATCATCACTGAAAGGGCCGGAACCCCATGGGATAAGCAAATACATAAACATAGCAACACGAAAGAAGGACACAACACCAAGAGTGTGCTTTTGAGATTTCAGGTGGCTCAAGATAGAGAAGGTAGTTTGCTTGAGGCTATCTCCTTGTGTCTAGTGCTGCGACAGTAGAGCTGTTGCAATCACCCACTTGTGCTGACCTTAGATTTGGTTGTGCATTCATTTCTTTGTTCTTGAAGGGAACTCCAAGCCTTTTTATACCAAATTTACTGTGGATCAGTAACCCTGCGAATGAGCTCAGAAGGTTGTCAACGTTTGTCCATGGCTATCCAGACTTGACAGGGAGCAGAGTGTTGGACACTATGACTGGGCACCCCCCCTTTCCTGTTTTCACCCACATTGCTAGGAGAACTCCGCGCAATTTTGGGATAGCCGTGCGAACTTTCTTACTTTGTGTCAAGGATGTAAATGCTGCATAAGCCCTGTAAAAGGCCCCTTCTGCCAGAAATCCTTCTGCACAGGTGCTCCTGATGGAACCTGAACATGAGTCTACCATTCCAGTGGAAGGAACATCTGCTTTGTCACATGCTTACTACTTTTCTGCTCGCAGCTGCTGCATCATGCGCTGAGAATCGCCCTCTAAATACGGCTAGACGAAAAGTTGCAAACTTGCTGTAGCGTTGCCTTCTGAGGCCTGACACACAGGTAGTCGTTGACCATTCCGGTATCGCAGCGACTATGGAGAAGCAGGGTTGGAGCCGGCAGTTTAGTGGGCTCCTCAGCAAAAGATCATTGCGTCAGATGGCTGCTCCCCCTCGCTACACTAGGTGGCATGCAGATGTTTGTTCCTTTCATCTTTGTGAAAGTGGACAGACTTTTGACTCAGCATGATCAGCTGCCGCCAGATCTCCAGAGCCCTTTGGTGTTCACAGCGTGATTTGTCGTTTTCATTTTTGTTCATGAGCACCTTTGAGCCTTGAGGCTTGGAGTCAGGTATTCAGGAATCAGCCTTCGTCTTGACCTCGGTCAAGTGAATGGAGTTGAGAGTCACCGGCGTATGCCTCATCTCCAAGGTCGAAAGGATTGACTCTGGGGAGTTGGCTCGGCAAGCAAAAGAGCTCACGTGTCGGTCCCAGACAATGGGAGCGATGATGAAAGAGCGATAACGATGCCGAGGATGATTCTCAGGATGATGATGGTGATGGTGATGCTTTGATTTTCGAAGTAAACGTTTTGGTTCCCGAAGAAGATGGTTTAGTTACCGAACGTTTCCGAAGAAATCCGAAGAACATGTGTTTTTAAAATATTTAAAATGATGAATGATGAATGATGAATGACACACGAAGAACAATGAATGATGCATGATGACTGATAACACATGCATGCATGGTGATGATGATGATGATGATGATGATGGTGATGGTGGCGATGACGATGACGATGACGATGACGATGATGATGATGATGATGATGATGATGGTGAGGATGAGGATGAGGTTGATGATGATGAGGAGGGCGATGATGATTGATGATTGATGATGATGATGATGATGGTGGTGATGGTGATGATGATGATGATGGTGATGATGATGATGATGATGATGACGGCGATGACAATGATGATGATGGATGGTGATGATGATGATCATGATCATGATGATGATGATGCTGCTGATGGTGATGATGATGAGGAGGACGGTGATGATTGATGATGATGATGATGATGATGATAATGATGATGGATGATGGATGATTATGATTGATGATGATGGTGATGATCATGATGATGAAGAAGAACATAATTATGATGATGATGATGGTGATGATGATGATGATGATGAGGAGGAGATGACGAAGCCGATGACGACGATGATGATGAAGATGATGATGATGATGAGGCGGACCATGATGATTGATGATGATGATGATGAAGAAGAAGAAACATAAGAAGATGATGATCATTATGCGGATGCTGATGCGGCTGCTGCTGCTGCTGATGATGATGGTGATGAGGAGGAGATGACGATGACGATGTTGGTGACGATGATGATGATGATGATGATAATGAGGATGGTGATGGTGATGATGAGGATGATGAGGATGGTGATGATGATGATGATGATGCTGGTGGTGATGATGATGATGAGGAGATGAGGATGACGATGATGATGATGAGGAGGAGGAGGACGATGATTATTGATTGATTGAGTGATTGATTGATTGGTTTGATTTGATATGATTTGATTTGAATTGTTTTGCTTTGACTTGCTTTGATTTGATTGATTGGCTGACTGATTGATTGATTGATTGATTGATTGATGATGATGGTTGATGATGATGATGGTGAATGATTATGATGGATGATGATGATGATGACGATGATGATGATGAAGATGATGATGATCATGATTTTGCTGATGCTGATGCTGGTGCTGCTGCTTCTGATGATGATGATGAGGAGGGGGAGGAGGAGGAGATGACGATGATGATGATGAAGAAGATGATGATGGATGATTATGATGCAGATGATGATGATGATGATGAATATGCTGATGATGACGATGGTGATGATGATGCTGATGTTGTTGATGATGATGATGATGATGATGATGAGTAGGAGGAGAGCGATGATTGATGATTGATGATGATGATGATGATGATGACGACGATGATGATGATGATGATGATGATGGGTGATTATGATGGATAAGGATGATGATGATGACGATGATGATGATGTTGCTGATGTTGCTGATGCTGCTGCTGCTGCTGCTGCAGATGATGATGATGATGATGATGATGATGAGGGGGAGATGACGATGACGATGACAATGATGATGATGATGATGATGATGATGATGCCGATTCTGATGATGAGGAGGTGGACGATGCTGATAGATGATGATGATGATGATGGTGATGATGATGGATGATGGGTGATTATGATTGATGATGGTGGTGATGATCATGATGATGATGAAGAAGGAAATGATGATGATCATGATGATGATGATGATTATTATTATTTTTCTGATGCTGATGCTGCTGCTGCTGATGATGATGAGGAGGAGGAGATGACGATGACGATGACGATGACGATGATGATGATGGTGATGATGATGATGATGATGATGATGATGATGATGACGTCGACGATGACGTCGACGATGACGGCGAGGAGGACGAGGAGGACGACGACAACGTCGATAACGAGTGACTGGCGACTACCAGCTCTTTCTTGGATTCTTTTGTCGGTCTTTTGAGTCGCAAGAAAGGACATCGATGTGATATTTTTTTAGCAGGCTATTATTGTATCTGCGCGCTTGGTGACACGTTCGTTCATCCCTGAGCTGAAGACAAACTCAGGCAGAATGCCAAGAAAAAGGTGGTTGCAAATCCAACGAGTGCGCCCAAATGCTGTTATGTTCTATGTCAGCAGCTCTTCACCGCGAGGATCATATCGATTCATCTCGGACACACTGCTTTCAGCTATTCACAACATTCACCAGTGAAATTTTCCTTTGGGTTTTCAACGGGTCTTCCCAGACCTAGTCTGAACATTCGATACTTGGGACATCTTGGGACGGTGCTCACCAGGTGATGATGAGACTCCAAAGAGCAAACGCAGCCTTTTGGTTGAAAGTGCTTAGTCCTCAGACTTTCTCCAAAAAAACAACTCAAAAGGAACAAATATCCTCATCATGGATTATCATTAGTTTTCCAATTTTCATGGCAACTATGGTCAACCCAATTTGCTCAACTTCCAATTTTGGACGTTTCAATCCCATCCATTTATATAGGACAGGATATAGATGGATTTAGTCTGATATAGTTATACCATTGCAATTTTGGGATGGTTGTTGGATACTGACCCCTTATCCTGTGGGCGCCCAGGTCCTGGGAGGTCAAGCGAAAAAAGAAAACCACAAGTCGCCAGGGCGTCTCAGTCGTTGTTTTGTTTTCAATGTAGAATAAATCATGTATCACATATGTATCACATCTAGTAGAGTCCAGGCTGTTTGGAGTTTTCAGTTTTATTTTCCCTTGACCAGCTCAGGCATAAGAAGGGGGCTTTTGCAGGTGTCTTCGCCCGATCCTTGTTGTTGCTTTCTGCGTTTCGAAACACTTTAATCATCTTGACTGTCAGACAGTCCATGTACACAGCACAGACAGCCAGCGTCAAGGTGCCAACATGTGAAAACATGTGGGGTGTGCTGATCTTTCTGCGTTTTTACTTCGTGGTTGGTCAGGCCCCAACCAAACACTTTTCTGTTCCGCATCGCAGTGTATTGGTGTGGTCATAGTGTTCTCAGATGTCTAAGAAGTTATTCGAGAAACACATGAACTTGTGCTGTTTGAAGTTCCTAGGCCTTCATTCGTCATGATCAGGGAAATCGGAACAGATTTGAACATTCTATTCTGCTACCTTTCGCCTGTCGACAGAGAAGTGCAAGTAGGAACTGAAGTTCAGAAGTTCATCTTCAGAGATAGAGAATCTGCTAGTTCAGACCGGCACCAGTCTCCGTGGGCCCGTGGGCAACTGAAGCTGTCACCTGCAGTCGACAAACAAGTGCACTGACAGACAGGCCGGCATTATGCATGCCTTGCTTTGTGTCCTCATCTCCTTCACGGCAGCTTTTTGCACGCTTGGTTGCCCAGACGAAAACAAGCCATTTCAAACACATTTCAAGATCTGCATAGATCTGCTTTTCTATGCTTGTTTCATCTTGTTTCCTTTGAGTATCACCGATCTGGTGACCTTGGGTCTGAAGTTGGGTCTGAGCCAGCCCATGCATCGTTCTCGAGCTTGACTAAGGACATCTTCAATGTCTGCAATTGTCTCATCCGGAGGCCTTGTCAGCAAAGGAGGGTCTATCACTCAGCAAGCTCTCAAGTGATTAAAAAGTGATGGAAGAGTCGCAGCATCAACATGCCTTGCAAACTGCTGTGATGTGCCAATCCTGCGCTTTAATGATGGGATTATATCCTGAGTAGACTGGTATTAATTAGGACTGGGTGCTGTTAGTCCATTTAACTTGTGGATGGCACGATAAGATATCATGCTGCCCTGCTTAATCTCTCTATTAGTGAAGCCCTGTTCCCGTCGAGGCCGTACTACATGATTTCCCGCGCCTTGGGTCCATCAGTTGGAGCATCGGCCAGTGACTCGATTTTGAAGCGGCCAGTGTCGGCTGTTTTTCTATGGCTTTGGGGCGGCTGAGGTCGGCATCATGTACTGGTTGGCGATCACTTTGCTGGCAGTTCTGGAAACTCTTGGCGCTGTTGGCTGCTGAGCTTTTGCAAAGTGCTGCCATCGTTGAACCGTTCATGGTAAACGGATGCAAAAACAGGCATTCGATTGATTGAGTGGTACATTTAATACATTTTATATATTTTATTTAATTCGTTTCAAGTTGATGCCCACTTTCTGAAGACTTGTAAGCGTTCCTCCACCTTCAAGGTGGAAGCACTACTGATGGCAGCTCCATCGTTGAACTTTCCAGGTTGCAAGCAGGCGGGTTTCCGCTAGATTCAACCGGATTCAACAGATTCAACTACTGGTAAATTGAACTGGAACTTCTGCCAAGATTCCACCAAGAGTCAGTGATGCCAGTGGGAAGGCCTTTGGATCTGGCTTCATGATCATGCTGGTTCTGTCGGCCCAAACCTTAGTGAACCCACCAGCATTGGATGGTGTATGATGGTATATGAGTTTGTCCTAAACTACCCAAATCCAGTCTCAGTGGCTTATCCTTTGACTTCCTGGTGCTTAGTAGGGAATAGGGAATGATCACAATTACTATTAACAATCATCCCAGTTCCCCCCATTCCCGAATAAGCGCCAGGAAGTTGATCGTCATTCTATCTGTGCATGTCTCAAGGTATGGGGAGGCACCTCCTTCGTCACCAGACTTGGCATTGGCTTCGTGCTGATTGTCAGGAACCCAATCGATAACCATGTGGGTTTGTCATGGTTTGTCTGAAAATAGGATACCCCCCCAAAATCCTATGGTTTATCATAATTTTCCCCAATAAAATGCCATTATTGGAGATATACACCATTTTCAGACACACCCATGTACACTGGATTTGGCGTTCTTCGAATTTTCGCAGAAGAGAGTTATTCGCAATCATTTGCTTTCGTCAAGACCTGGTCGAAAAACAAAAGGTCATTTTGAATATTTTGATATTTTGATTGTGTCCAGCTTCCGCGACGCAAATGTTGAGCTAGCACTAGATGCTCCCAATTTGGTCCTCGGGGGCATTCACGGCCTTTAATATTTGCATGTGGTTAAACGCAACCTCATTGAGTTTTGCAAGAAGGTGACATCCCGTTGGCAGTATAGGATCATGTTACATTTGATGTTTTTGAACTGGTTGATCTGGTTGGCAGTTTCAACTAATGATGCAGGATCCATCCCTTTTGGGATGCACGGCCCATCCAACCAGCAAAACATTGAGATGGGTTGGAATCACCAATACCGACAGAAACGGCCCAAAGAGGCAAAGCGGAAAGGAGAAAATGTGCAGCAGGCCTTCAACGTTCTTTCAACAAGCGATAGGTGTTGCTTTTGCTCCCCCTTCTCATGCCCTGCTTATGCGACAAGTAGCTGTCTACAAGTTGTTTAGGAAGTGCCTGCAACTCTATACATTAATCTACAAGCCAGCTTCAAACCTTTGACTTGTTGGCATCCCCTGACTCACTGACTGTCCAAGGTTTTCTATACCATGGCATCTTACTATGCTGGTATTGCCACAGCTCCACTCACTGCCATGGCCCCAACAGCTGTGCCTTCACAAACCATGTATAGCAATGCCATGCTTGCCACTGTTGGCCCTTGGAAACCCTTGGATGCCCTTGGTTCTGCTATAGTGGAACGGCAGATGCATCTCAGCAGCTCTTTCAAGATGTTGAACAAGTTTTTCAATATTTCACTGCCGTGCCGTTTCGCAGGAGGCAGCGATGGCAAATCCATGGGTGACAGGTATCAGTTTGGACCTTAACTTTGATGCATGTTGATTCTTGTTGATTTACTTCCATTTCTGGAATCTTTGGGTTGTGGTTAAGCATTGCTTGCCCTTGTCAAACGGCTTTTCATTCTGCAATGTGCCTTTGCAGGTTGGGAGACTTTCAAGAAGAATTGGGGTCCCCACTACGATGAACACACCAACTTCGGAGTGGCTTGGACAAAGCAATGATTGTTGCTAGCTTGATCTCTCCTTTGACCTTAGCCGTCTTGCAACTGAGGTGGTTCTGAGCGTTTTCTTCCCATGCTTTACCGGTATCCTCAGCGGTGCAAATCGAGCAGACATCCTCAAAGATCCCCCACGAAACATCAAGGACCTCAAAATCCCGTTCGTTCTGAATGTCCGGAAAGGGACCATACATTATATATCATTAAAATGTATCATATCAATGATATATGGTGATCGATCTAAAGGTCCTTGTAAGGAGTTTTAATTGCGAAAGCCGTGCGTGTTATGTTGGAAACCCTCGCGAAAGTTTTTTTTCGAGTTCGCGAAGGTAACATTTTTTTTCGCGAAAGTTTCGCGAAAGTTGGATATCATAATCATTGTGTAAAGGGCTGCCACCCACTGCCGCCCGGGGTCCGGCAGGAGAAGGGCACTAGAGAATTTCGGTTTGTTTCTGGTTCAGGTCCCTGTGTGGTGGTGCTTGTGGACAATCACACCCTTCATAGGTAGCAGCCGAGCTTCCAAAGGCGAGGCTTCGCGACAGCCAAACGCCATGGTCCTGAAGCACATCCTTGCACCTGCCGCTGCCACTGCCTAATGATGCTTGTTGAAGTCCCAAGAAACAAGCTCCAAATGCAGTAGCCAAGTTTCCAAAAGTGAGGCTTTGCGAGAGCCAAAAATCAAGGGTGCTGGTGTTCGCTTTTCCTTCAATGCACCCTCTGCTGATGGCCGGGGTCTGTGAATAGGGATATTTTCGCGAAAGTTCCGCGAAAGTTATGCGAAAGAGCGGGCGAAAGTCAAAGTGCATGTTGAAGGGGGTGGGCCAGTAAACCTTGCCAAAAAAACATAGTCAGCAACAATCTGCCCTGAGAAGGGTGCTAGCTGCATGTTTAAAAGGCTAGCAAAAAGTGATCCCCGATTCTCTGGCGTAATTTGGCAGGTGGTGAACGAATCTTCATAAGAGGTGTTGTTGGCCAACATGGGCCCCGCGAAAGATAAACATGGAGTTCGCGAAAGTTTCGCGAAAGTAACATTTTTATTCGCGAAGAATGGCCGTTCCCGGATAAAGGAATTTTGATCAAAACCCATATGCGTATATATATATATATACATACACCATCACACACATATATATATAATACACACCATCATATATATATATATACACATCATTCTATGTATGTATATCACTGTATGTATGTATATAATTATATGTGTGTATACCAGCACCCTCTAAGTACCCACCATTAGTGGCCTGTTAGCATAGGTCACCAACTAGCGTCACTTTTTCTTTTGCTCATTGATGGGCTGGGATTATGAAATCCCCACACAGGATGTCATCCGTTTCCCTGCTGCCAGGGTATACCGAGATTGGGAACACACACATCGCAATCTTAGAAACCACCAGACCCTGAATCTGAATTGTAAAGCACCACCTACACAAACGGAAAATGTAGGCACTTGTTGCGTGCCATCGCGTGTCATTTCCGTGTCGGTGACCCCCCTAAGGTGATGCCTATTGGTGGGTACTTAGAAAAGGTGTCATGGGAAGTGCCCACCAATTATGGGTACTTAGAAACGTGTCATTGGAGCTTCTGGGGTGTTACTGCGTGTCAAAACGTGTCGATTTTGACCATCTGATGTGAATTTTGCAAAAAAAACGAGCAAACACAACTGATCATCCCAGGGTATATTGGGGTGAGACTGGGGCGGTACCCTCAAGGGATATGGTTTGATTGCTTGATGTGATGAACCCTATGCTATCCTATATGATTATGCCTGCGGACCGAAAAACCGTTCCCGTAAAACGCACGTTTTTGAATATCGCGATTGTGGGGTGGGGTGGGGTGGGGTGGGGTGGGGGGGGCATGTTAACGTTCCTTGTACTTCGTACATGATATATTGCCATGCTGCTAAGATCTCTGGGATTATTTACTACGTTACATGTTGCTACGCTGCTGAGATCTCTGGGATCGTTGACTACTTTACATACATGTTGCTACGCTGCTGAGATCTCTGGGATCGTGTACTACGTTACATACATGTTGCTACGCTGCTGAGATCTCTGGTATCGTTTACTACGTTACATACATGTTGCTACGCTGCTGAGATCTCTGGGATCGTTTACTACCTTACATGTTGCTACGCTGCTGAGATCTCTGAGATCTCTGAGAGCTTGGCAATGGAGATGCATTCGCAAGAATGCTGACTGCCAGCTGTTTACTACGCATGCGTTGCAGCGATGACGCTGAAAAACGAAAAAACGCGCCCCAAGTTTTTCCAGCATTTCCAGTCATCAAATTAGCACGGCACTGTGGTAAAATCACCATTTTTTTAAAACAATGTGCGTTTTATGGGAACGGTTTCCGGTCCGGCGGGATGATTATGATGTGTTTTTTTTTGCCATCATTGACAAGTATTGCTAAGTACCCTCCAATTAGCGTCACTTAGGGGATCCAAATTTATGAACTTAATTAGAACCACTTTGAGGGCTCTGGTATATATATATACATATTTACGAAGAAAAAAAAACTGGCAAACACAGTTGCTTCATGGATTTTCACGGTGCCTTTTGACTGTGTTTTGAACCGTTTTTCATGGGTTCCGCATCTTTCAGTATTTGTCATTCTCCAACCAATTGGGGATGTGAACACATGTGAATAGCGGGTCAGTTGCGTCACGACTACATCGCTAGATGTCAAGTGCTGTGCTGTTGAGCTTTGTAGGATGGTACATTTGGAGCAATCATCTTCAGTTTTTTCATGTACTCGTCGCACCCTAAGTCTCACAGCAAAGCTGGCAAACGTGAAATGGCAGGGTTGCAAGTTCGCCTCTCCCAAGACATTTTCATCGAAACTGGCGAACTGTTGGGGTAGTCAGAAGTTGCATACCTGAAACGATTTTGCAGCGGGGATCGCATTAGCAACCGTTCTCAGGTCCTTCTTTCTCCTCTGGGGCTGTGTTGCAGACTACCGCTACCTGCAGGGCAAGGACCGTTGGATTTCTTGAACAACTTCTTGAAATATATCTTGATATTAATAAGTTCAATAATTAATCATTTAATATTCCTCGTGATTTCTTGATCTCCTTAAAGTAAGACGCTGGTGCGGGGTGCCATCGGTGGCCCAGGAATATCATGCTGATGGAGATGATCATCACCGTCGACTTGCTGGTGGTGCGGGTGAGCACTTGGTGGAGGAGACCGGGATGGGACTGGGACGAGCACAGGCAGCGCCAGTGTCCTGAAATCTGAAAGCTGTTCAGGGCCTCAGGGTCAAAGATATCAAGGTTTCACATGTCAGAGCTCAGAACAGTTCTTGACCTTGACTTGGTTTTTCATGGTTTTTCATGGTTTTCCTGTGGCAGGGAATGGTTCGGACGATTCACAACCCACGGAGGTGAACACAACCATCAAGCGTTTTTTTTTTTAATGGTGCTGGTTTACATTCCTCATGAAGAACCTCAAGCGTCTGCACTGTCAGGAGATTGTCTGGAATCCATTTCCAAACTCTGCCCACATTGGCATCATCATCTCTTCTCTGAGCCAGGCCAGTTCTTTTGAATGGCAACTCAATGTTGGTTTGGAAGCGAGTCCAACAGTCGGACGGCTCAACGCCACTTGCATAGTTGTCTTAGTGATTTCTTTCGACATACAGACGCGTTCAGCTATGACGAGCTTTTGGAAGGCTCTGCAGTGCCTCATTGTGGCACCTCGGTTACTTCAAAACATTGCACGCGCCAGGGCCTCATTTGCCACAGGCCTTGACTATCTTCACTGTTGGTTTGCCAATTTCTATTCAAGATATTGAAGTGACGATTAGGGAACCGGTACTCACATCTCAATGTCGTCACCATTTGAGGACAAAATCCTCACTGTGTTCGATCGAATCGCACCATTGTCCAAGCATGGAGAACCAGTGAGAGCCCTTGCTTGTACCTATGTATTTGGGGCCGCGCTTGTACTCATAGGTGAGGTCAATGCTGTTGCGCCCCTCTTAACGATGTGCTTCTTGGTGGCCTATACCTTTATGAACTTCTCCTGCTTTGTTTTGACCTATGTGAGATCACCTGGATTTCGACCAGCAGGCAGGGATATCTCCAAGTTGGGAAGTCTTAAGCAATACTCAGCACCTGATTTGTTGATGTTTCTTTTACTGTTTAAGGCAGTGAATTCCTCAAGCAAAGAACAAATAGAGTTTGCGCACGTCCCTTGCAATACCGCACTTGAGAAAAATGCCGCACTTGAGAATGTGAATGCTGTCACAGGCATGTCTCGAAGGCGCTGGAGATTCTGGTACATGTGCACTGGTCTTCTGGGATCGTGTGTTTGCTTGTCCATCATGATCATCGTGAGCCAACTTTGGGCCATAGTTGTGCTTCTGAGCAGCTTCAGTTTGTACCTGTACATCAATTGGAGATTGGAGCAAGCTGAGTGGGGCAGTGCTTTGGATGGCATTCGCTATCAGTTGGCTTTGAACTCCCTGATCCAACTTGAAGAGAGTGGGCATCATGCAGTAAACTGGCGTCCACAAGTCCTCGTGTTGTACAGGATCCATCTCTCGGAGGAGTTGAAAGGAATCAAGCACCGTGACATTTTACGCTTCTACTCCTACCTCCGAAAAGGCAATGGTTTCGCAGTAGTTGCTTGCGTCCTGGAGTCTGACAGCAGGGATGAACATGCAATGCACAAAGCCAGTATTGAGAAGGACGTCATCAAGAGCATTATGAAAGAGGAAAACATCCGTGGCTTTGCAGAATGTGTGGTAGCGCCCAGTTGGTCTGAGGGAGTGAACTACATCATTCAGTTGAGTGGCATCGGAGGTTTGGCGCCCAACACGATCTTGGTGAATTGGCCAGCCAAGTGGAAGACCCACAGCAAAAAGGCAACGGAGTTTTTGAATGTGGTGACAACTGCCCTTGCTTCGGAGAAGTCTTTCTTGGCAGTGAAAGGGCTTCAGGATATGCCGATTGACAAAGTGGTTGGGACAATAGATGTATGGTGGATGATTCATGATGGAGGTTTTATGATCCTCCTGTCTTGGTTGCTAGTGCAGCACCGGATGTGGAGGAATTGCCAAATTCGAATCTTCACAATCACAGAAGGAGTGTCAGAGGAACGTGCCAAGAATGCCGCAAAGTTGCTAGCAGAAACACTTCGGAATCGACGTTTGTTTGATGTCGATGTGGAGGTGGTGATTGTGGATGATGAAATGATACAGCCCTACACCTACGACTGGTCCCTGCGATTGGACCAGCGACACAAATTCGTCCAGCAGCTGCATGGTGCCCAGGCTGTGAATGCTGACGCGATTCCGCTTGAGATCGACGACCTCTTCAAGATGGAGGAAGAGAAAGCGTCCAATGGCTCCACATCTCCGCGTGATTGGACTGGCAAAGCGGTGGTGTCAGCAAAGGAAGGAGCTGCTGGACAAGTTGCCGTTTGCGATTTGAGGAAGGGTTCAGATGACCTGGCAGATCATGTCAGTGGTTTGAGGAAGGCGTCAGATGACCTGACAGATCACATCACTGGCCAAAAGATGGAGGCGGGCCGTCATACATCCATGGGCTGCAAAGGTAATTGCTCCAAGTTCAACAGGGGAAGCTTGGGCTTGTACAGTTTTACATTTGGCAATAAAGGCTTTCTTCCATCTCCTAAATATATCTAAATATACTAAATATGTGTACGTAGAAGGTGTGCATAGAGGCATATTTAGAGGCGTGTCCGAGAGTCATCAATGAGGCATTGGGTTTTCATGGTATTTCGGTTTTTTCACATATTTCAAAAATTTCATACTATTTCAAACCTCATAAATCTTCATAGAATTTCATAGATGCATTCAGCAGTGACTCAGAACAATTGGATTCATTGGATTCATTGGATGCATCGGATGCATTGGATGCATCGGATGCATTGGATTCATCGGATGCATCCGCACAGGCCACCAAGACGTTGAAGGATTGCAAGGAACGGCCGTTGGGCGCTCGGGGGAAGACAGTCGCAGCTCCACGTTGCGCTCTGGCTGAAAACTCAGTGCCTGGCTGAGGGCCCTGGCATCACAGAGCGAGTGGGAGAGGGTGCAGAACTTAATGAAAGATGGAGGAAGATGAAGGAGGGCAATCGCAGCAATGAAAGAGCGAGAGTTCAACATTTTCGCACATTGTGTTTTTTGCATAATGTTTTCCAGATTTCTAAAACTAGAGCGAAATCAAAGGACTATATCAGCACGCAAGACAAGAACCAAGTCGAACTGAGTCAGGATGAGTCAGCTAGAAGATACAGGACTTGACAAGTGTGGGCCGTAGTCGCCAACTGCAAGGTTGCATCATTTGCAAAGCTCAACGAAATGATTTTACTACGCTCCAAGAGATCTCAACTCGTTGCCGGAGACCCCAGATCCAGAAGACCCTTGGAACTCCTAGATCAGGCTAGTTCTGCTGAAGGAAATTTATTTTGCTCAATGGAAAATAGAGAGAGAGAGGGGGGGCTTGATCGGATTCCAGCAGACCAGGTCATGAACATGCCGGACATTTGGGGCACAGAGGAGAGTGAGGTGCGGCGACAAGAGATGACTAGAGATAGGTGGGTCCAGGTCATGAGGCTGGTGAAAAGTATCAATAAGCCCGCATAGGCCAGCCAGCAGTATCACTTTATATAGTGGACTAAATTACATTAAATGACTGTTGTTTGCGACAAGGGGCGCGTCGGTATATCTCGTTGCTGAGCAAATGTACATGCTTTGCCTTGCCACGCCAATATCCAGGCATCAACATGCGTGCATACATGCGTTCGTCATTTACCTGCATGCTTCTTCGATTTTCTTTGCACTCCTGCACCTACTCAGACTGTCGTGCATTTGCTGTGTGCAGTGCATGCTTTTGCAAAGCGTTTCCTACGTATCATTGCATACCAGTGTGCCCATACACACCTACCTGCCTGCATCATGCATGCTGCTGGTTTGTGCGTGCTACATGATCCTACTTTCATGTCCATACCATATTAATTACATGTTATCATAGTAGTTGCGCTACGTTCATGTAGCATACTTATGCCGTACATAGTGCATATCCTAGATGTTACTTATACATAACTGCGTTCCGGGGTCTACTTGCATACACATACGTGAACGATCAGATACACACAGATACTAATATATAAATAGATAATACAATATATATATATATATACAATATACAGTATATCTTTAATATACACTATATATATATAATATAATATGTATATATATATATAGTATATATATATAATATGATACTATAACATAACCTTACAATGCTATTTCTATCGTAGACAGATACATGAGCATACGCAGAGACAAGATGTACTGATTTCGCATACTGTACGCACATGGCATGGATTTGATATCAATCGTAAATCTACTTGATTGTACTTGTCTCTCTGTCTATCCGCCGATCCATTCACAACAGCAATGAATCTATCCTTCTATTTGCCCGTCTGTGCATGCATTCCTTTTGGCTATTAATATGTTGCTTGATGTAATGTTTTCTCCCTTAATTTCTATCTATACCAGTTCTCAACTTGTCTATGTGGAGTGGCACCCCAGGCCACATAGGGTGATGCGATAGTCTAGGCCCTTCTGTGTTCGGGGTTTCTAGTCTTAAGATTGTTAGGACCCCCGGGAGCATGATGGTTGGTCATGCGCTTGCTTTGATTTATGTCCAGCTTTGCTGATTGTTTTGTGGTACCTACTGTATTGGTTAGGACCACTTGGTTTTTGACAGGTGTTGCTGTTATTTCCCCCACCCACCCGCACCTTTTTTCTACCGGGGGGGAAAGCACGGGCAGTGCTGGTCAGCTGGACAGCTGATGTTATGTGCAAGGGCCAGAGTAGAAATCTGGTGTTGTTCCATCCATTGCGAGTCAAAAGAGAAAGGGGTTCGGTGTGTGCAGGGTGATGCCGGTTTGGGCTTAACTAAGGGTTACCTTTGGTTGGGATCCCTTTGTTGGCATTGATGTGGTTTCTTGTTTCTAAAAGAAGCTTTAGCCATCTGTACTCCGTTGCATTGCCGAGTGATGGAGCACATGGTATTTGTGTTTGATTCGGTTTGTTTTGATTGTGGGGCCGCTGACGGTAGAATCACGCGCACAGTATCTACATGAATTCAAGGGACTGTCTCGACTACACCTTCACAATTTTTAGTTTGACCCACTCTACGCTTTGTTCTCTGCTGTTGGTTGACATCAGATTGCAAGGTCAAGCACTTCATGACCTACTGCGATACAATGACTCACGGTCTGGACAGAGTGCTCTTTGTGCACTCATCCGGGCATGAGGTTCGCCGTGTTTCATTGATCTTCATTGCCAGCGGTTGGGGTAAACGGGTACTAGGTGATACTAGGTGATACTAGGTGAAGGCATTCATGAATACATTCGTTTGCTGTTTTGATCATTCTGCATTAGTGTTTTTTTTTTTGTGAAGTGCATGTAAAAAAACAGAATTTCGATCCGGAAACCTGATCACAACCCGCTGTATATCCATTGATCACGATGCAGACCTGTCAGGTATTTGAGATTGGCTGAGAGCTGTCCAAGACCGCTCACTAAAATACCGGAGTTGAACATTCACTGGGGGCTCTTCGTTAGCTGTCCTTCAAATAGAAGGTTTCGAAGTTCCAATGCTATTTGATCGCATTCCCATTCTCTTTATAATCTCTACTGTCTCATTGACTGTCTTGAAAAAGGGGACCTTGCGCAGAAGTGCGCTAGAGTCCACAATTGCACGGACAAAGGGGACGAAGCTCTAAATTCTAAATCAAATTCATTCAAATTCTGTAGGGATGCCAAGTGACCAACTTTTCAAGGGAACACACATGCCTTCTTGGTCCTTTCTCCCTTTGTCCTTGCAAACGACTCAAGACCCTGGTTGCAAAGTACCCAGGAATGTTTTTGGCAGCGCAGTCGCGCCTCATCATGATGCCATATCCTATCACTTGAAGACTTGAAGACTGTTTCTATTTTCCAAATATTTCAAGTTTCAAGATTTCATGGTCTTGCTTACCTTGACCAGCTACTGTATCTCTGCATTGGCAGAGGTGCCACTGCTGCTGCTTCTGCTGCCCAAAGCGCATGCACATCAGTGGTTGACGCCTGCGAAAAAGAGTCGCTGTACACTGTGCACATTGACAATCCATTTCCTTTGCAGAGAGTTTGTCGGGTTGCTACACCTGAACTGTGCTGTCAGCTCTCGAAGTTCATGAATGCCGAGTCGCTCACGCGTCAAAAAGAGGACACTGCACTTAATTTCAGGTCCACCGGAGATCCAATAACTGATGTCCTGATTGTGCTCATTTCGGCAGGAAACGAACTATGCAATACCTACTTTGCGCCAAGTGATTAGGGTCTGGCTTCTAAGCAGTGCCACTTGATGCTACTTGCTTTTCTCAAGTTGGCTTTGCCTGTGTTCAAAGAGGTGAAATGAGACACAGGACTTGAAACTCAATGATAATTTGCAGCTGGACTGAACACGCCAACTTCCCTAAAGATGTAGGGCGTTAGAAGATGTTAGAAGCCCCAAACTTTACGCTTGACTTGGTGATTTTGCACTTTTTTTTCTCTTTTTCCTCTCGCAGAAAAGCTCAAACGCGATGTTATGACTAAGGTGGACGACACCATTGAAATGAAGCAAATGGTCAAGAGCACACCCTGCTATTTGTACAGGTGGTGGTGTAACCACGTTTAGACATAGTATACTATTTCTTGTGGTTATATTACTACGTTATATATCTTAGTTGTAGAACCACGTTATATATGTAAATCTCAACAGCTTTTTGAATATATAGTTATATATATTTATACTGTTGACATTTACAATATCTTGGCTCAAACCTTCAATCTGGTTTTGATATTAGATTTTGCCGGAGATAGGACTTTATTAGATTTTGCCGGAGAATCTGGTTTTGATATTAGATTTTGCCGGAGAATCTGGTTTTGATATTAGATTTTGCCGGAGAATCTGGTTTTGATATTAGATTGATGCATCTCAGTTTCTCTTCACATGCCACTCCATTACTTTGGGCCCTTCAAAACAAATCAATGTAGATTCACGCCAGGAAAACTTAAAATATAAAATATTATAAATTCATTTTTTTTAAAATGGTAAGCAATGTTTTTATAAAATGGTTACAACTTTTCAAAAAATGGTTGAGAAATTGACGTTTATAACGTGGTAACACATTCGTCTCGCTATTTGTAGCCCAGCTGCCAAAGATGCCTCGGCTCCTCCCATTGCACCCTTTGTGGCCAGGTCAGCTATGTGCTTTGCCAACGGATCCAACTCTGCGGGAGAAGGGACCGGTGCATGGCCTCAGATTCTGGAGATTTCTGGACATGTGGTGCTTGAAACCAGTTGCCTGTTGCTGAAGCAAGTCGAATATGTCAGAATCCATGGTAGATAGGAATGTCATGGAAGATATCATGGAAGATATGCTCATTATAAGATCTCTAAGAATTTCCAAGAGTAAGATCGATAATTCAAACCATATTATTATGGATTATTATGGCATATTGGGATGTTTCGAACAACAATCAACCGTTCGGTTGACTTTTTACACTTTTGCATCTCTGCAGCGCCGGGATCCCAACGCGAAGCTCCGACACATGACAAGCTACCGGCCCTTGTAGCGTCTCACGGACGGTGCTTCCTTCGTTTGATTCCCTGGTCGGATTTGTTTCACATGACTCATGACATCATCTGAAATCCCTTCACGGGGGCAAGCGAAGCAAGCTGCATCGAATTCACCGTCAAATTCAATGTGACCAGACCAAGTGATAGGACATGTTCCACTATTTAAGAACAACAGATCTAAAAAACGCATCATAGACTCTGATGCTAAATGGGAGTGCAATCATTGATTTGTTTTGATTTGCTATCACACTGTCTGCAAAGCAGTTTGTAGCAAGGTATTGCATTTGTTTGATGTTCATTGGGATCGCATGTGTACAATAGCTACAATTCAGGCTGACAGGAGTAGGAGTTGCTGGTGCAGCCTTAGTAGGTATGAGATCCTCCTGAGATCTTTCGTGATTCAGGTTTCACAGTTGATGTGCACCACGAGGCGTCATCACTTACGATCGAGTGTTTGTTTTGATCAGACAGGACTAATCAAGCAAGACGCTGCGAGTGCGCCAATGTTTTGCCTGGCCGGTCTCCCATACGGGACGCCCCAGGTAGTACAAAGAAACAGTGTTTAGATTGGGGTGGTGCAGAATCAAAGCCAGCCGAATGGGATTGAGTGGGAGCAGAGTAGGTACTGACCAAGCCACAGGAACTGACGCCTCATTCGTGTATCTGTTTCATGCCTGCCTTTCAGAGATGGTCCTATCTTGTCCTCTCACTGAAACATCTGAAATCATCTGGCTCGGTACAGGCTTCAGGCAGGCGAATGCCAGTGTGGACCCAGCACCATGATCTGCATGTCATGATAAAAACATTATACAATGCAATTGGACAGTACTGGACAGTCATGGAGCCATGGAACCACAAGAAGAAAATAGAAGAAAGTATACTAAGTAAGCTACTCTGCTGCTTCGGCCTTGCCACATGCAAGATTGGTGCTTGCGGCGTTTGGGAGCAGTGCAGTTTCGACGAACATTCAAGAAGTAGAGAAAGTAGAGATGAGGGAAGCATCGCGGTTTTGGGATCTACAAAGACTACCAAGATAGAGGAGAACTGATTTAGACTCTGGACACCGCAATCTCTAACTCTAAGTATTCTAAGTGAAGGCCGCTCAGAATTGTTGAGAGTCATGAAGCTCGTCGAGGACAGACACTCATAGCGCAAGTGTTTGATGAGACTAGACAATGCGTTGAAGCGTTGGAGAGTCGGACATGGATATAGATCAACCATGATCAACCATGATCAACCATGATTTATTGCTGCAACAGAATGTTCTGGCTGCTTCATCAACAGATGTCTTCAGTCGCTTTGGCCTGTAGGACATATGGCCCAAGCTTCGCGAATCAGTGCAGTGGAGGCCTGAGATTCTACGCCCAGATCTTCAGATTTGACCAAGGCCACGCACAAAACCTGTTGTTGCCGTTGTTCATTGTTAGTATAATTAATTAAGGGTAGTAAGGGAGGGGCCATAAGGACCTCGCGTAAGCAAAACCCTGCTGCGTGTAGGCCCGCGCAAGCACCAGCCTATGCTATAGCAGTCGCAATTGTGTAGGAAAGCAACACTTGGATCTCCGATGTGGTTCCGATTGCAGTTTTGTTGAAGGACGTCCAAATTCATGCTCAGACGCATGCACGGAGAAACAGTCGACTGCAGCAGCTTCCCTGTAAGGGGCAACCAACAAGATCCACAAAGACAAATCATTTGTCAAGCAGGGATGCCTCTTGCTGAAACAATCCAACGAATCAAGACCATAAACAAACGAACACGTTTCCCTTCCAATATATATATATACACATATATATATATGTATATCTGAGACTCTACATAGGGCCTCAGCTGGTTTGCAATGGCGCGGATTCCATCGCGATTGAGACTTTCTAGGGGAGTGGCTACACTTGTATGTGTGGCTTGTTCCCTCCCTTTCAGTGCACAGCCGAAGAGCTTTGCAACGGGTCCGATCCAGTTTTCATCATCACAGCCCGTCCAAACCCGCACAGCACGGATGTTCTTTGGTGGCGAGTCGGAGCTAAGTCGACTGAAACGTGAAAATGCGGAGTTGAAGAAGAAGCTGGGGGAGGAAGATGAACCGAAGGGGAGCAACTTCATCGAAAAGATTGGCAATAGCATCAAGTCATTGTTTGGCGGGGACAAAAAAGATCCTGCTCCTTTGGCTGAAGCATCATCTTTTCCAGGAGCCCTTGGAATCTTAGGATCATTCCTGCGTCCGGCAGTCGGAATGATGGGTAGTCTGTTAAAGGATAGCCAGGATGACATTCAAAGCGTGCTCTCAGAAGCAGAGAAGATTTTGACTCGAAGTGGGCGCCTGGGCTCCCGTGTGGAATGTGGCCCTATCTTCAGCCAGTCCTACTCTTCCATGAACATCAATGGACAGCAGAGCACGCAGGTGCAACTTCAGTTTGAAGTTAAGGGTGACCAACGATCTGGCACTGCATCATGCTCGGCATCCATTGGCCCAGATGGTGTGAGCTTTCTAAATCTTTCAGTTGATGGGCAACCCATTGATACCAATGGGCCAAGTGCTGGAGGTAGCAATGTAATTGACGTTGAAAGATAGATGTTCTTGTGGTGTGATACTTGAATGTTCAAAGATGTGCAAAAGTATTTTTTAAATTTTGCGGTTTGTCACCGTCAAATTTGGACCTGGTCCTATGTGATCTGGCTTTGCGATATACGACAGATTCAGCCGTACAGCTGTCCTACAGTCCTGGCCTGGCCCGCCCCCATCGATTTCAAAATCGTTCAATTGCCAATCTTTCAGATGAGATGGAAATAGATGGAATGAAGATTGCTTTTGGATGGTTTTTGTTCCATGTGCTTAATATTGCTTAATTATGCTTAATTGTCTTAGGTTCTTTGCTGCTTCGGAATTGCAAGGTGGCTGGCCTGAGCCAAGACTCATTTAAGTCGATGAGGCTCAATAAGGTACAGAAGTACAGGAGCAAGTGCACAGCCACTCCTTGACACTGCCTTTCTTAGCTATAGCATTTATTGCAGAAACTTGTCGGTATGCCATGCTTGAGGCTCTGTGTTGAAAAATGCCCTTTCTTGCGTTTGGGAGGAAAGTTTGGGCTAAGAGGAGAAAAGTTCAGAACACATAGTTTCTATATATTTATGTGTAATATACCAGATTATACTCTAGACTATGTATATATATATATATGAAGCAGTGCTCACATGAGCGCCTTTCCAGTGTGCAGGGTGTCACACGTCGCCTTTCGTCTGCAGGGAACCATTGTCTCAAGCGAGCGAAAAGGACACCCGATGGTGTGAGGCATAGGAATGCCTATTTGAACCAGCTACCATTTCAACATTGGTAGCGGAGCCTCCAAAGTGGGGCTCCGCAGTAGTATGCGGGTTCACATGATCGCTATGGCCGGCGCTGCATCTGTTGCAGAAGGGTCTGCAAAGACCTTCACAGGTGATAGTGAAACCGTCGATGGAAGACCTGGGTAACAAACAAGCTGTTGACTCTGGACATCAAGGTCCCGGCGAAAGCCAGAGGGGCATACGTCTACACGGGCATGCTCTGGAGTGCGTGGAGCATCTGGATCCCACTGAGTATCAGGTGGAGAATGGCAAACAGCTCTTCAAGCTCCTTGACGAGAGGTTTCCTCAGAAAGACGCCTCTGATGAGATGTCCGAGATTGTCCGAGGTGCTGACAGAGGTGTTCAATGAAGTCCAGTGATGGAGGATGGATCTCAAGGGCCACAGAACTTTTTGATCGGTGCAACCGGAAGTGCGGTGTTTCCTTTCCGGAAGAGGCGAAGGGGATGGCTCATCCTGCATAGATCTGGTCTGAAATGAACAGAAAGCTGTGGTATTGGCCCGAAGTGGAGGTGATCTGGGACGAGTGGCAATTGGAAAGGCCATGCGGTCTTGCTATACGGAGTTTGTCGTCTCGAAGCGTCGAACAACTGGTGCTGGTTTGGTTGATGTGGAACCATCGGACCCTGAAAAGACCGAGACGGACAATGTAGTGCAAGAAGTTGAGGCCTTTCTAGCTGAGCATGATAGCCTTTCTCAACTGGATGGACCTGTGGACATCTATGAGGAACATGAAGCCGCTGAGGCGTTAGCTGTTAGCTGGCGTGACAAGCATCGTGAGCTCAACAAAATGCAGCGGAACCGAAAGTTTTCCGCCGCCACTGATCTCAAGAAGTCATACAGGGTGGAGATCGAGGAGTTGAAACGCCGTACGCGGTGTCACAAGTGCCAAAAGGATCCAAAAGGTGGGACACTGGTCTCGTGAATACAAGGAGGCCTCCAAAGGCAAAGGTCCTGGAGGTGGTACAGCCAAGGGTTCTGACTCTGGTGCAGCATGTGTTCAGTCCTTTCAGGAGCAGTTCATTGCGGCAGTTGGTGTTCAACATGATGGGGACACTTTGTCCATCCTGCGACAAATTAGAGCGCGCATGGCAACGACATGGCCAGGGCGTGGCGACGACATGACGACGAAGTGACAACAACATGGCGACTTGCGACGAAGTGACGACGACATCGCGACGACACGACGACGACATGACGAGGACGTGACAAAGACATGGCGACGACACGGCAACGATGCCACGTTGCCACCACATCGCCGCCACATATTGGCAGAAATAAGGTCTTGTGGCAGTTGTGGCAACCAATGTGGCGGCAATGTGGCGGCGATGTCGTGGCAATGTGGCGGCGATGTCGTGGCAATGTGGCGGCAATGTGGCGGCGATGTGGTGGCAACGTGGCATCGTTCCCATGTCGTCGCCATGTCGTTGTCACGTCCTCATCATGTCGTCGTCGTGTCGTCGCGATGTCGTCGTCAATTCGTCGTCATGTCGTCGTGATGTCGTCGCCGTGTCGTCGTCATGTTGGCGCCATGTCACCGCAATGTAGTCGCCATGTCGACGCCTCTGCCAATTAGGCCTGCCATGGACCCTCCTGTACCTACTAGAAACCTATGCCCACAGGCTTATAGAATCTACTCGTACCTAAAAAATAATTTTGTAGCCCAACTTTGAACTCTCAATCATAGGCCACCAAAAGCAGATTTTTCGTGCGGCCCCAGAACAACTCAACTCAGACCTGCTACTGCAGAGGAGAAAGCTGTTGTGACCACTCCTCAAACTGAACTACTTGGTATCAAGGAACGTTCAAAAGTCATCAGTTTGTCGGGCAGGTTCACCACCAAGCGATGCTGTTCGACCGGAGTCTGACGAAGTTCAGACTCCTCCAGTCAGTGAGACTCCTGAGTCCTCGCAGCCGGTGGGGTTACCATGGGTTACCACCCACAGTGGATGATGCGCCAGAGCCAAGTTCGTCTGCCGCTGAACCCGAAAAGTCCAGTTTACCAGAAGCCTCCAACGCCTTGGCAGAAGTCGAGTCTAGTAGTGCATCTGCTTCATCAAGCTATGGTCCTATGAGACGCAGGGTAAATGGTAAAGGCGGGTGTATCGCCCGCTAGAGATGCACCTTCAAGCCATCGTGCCCGTGTTGAGACTCATGAAATCATGTCAGTCCAGGACATCAACCATTTGTGCAGTTCGTGTGATGATAAAGACACTGCTATAGAAGTTCTCATACCTAGCTATCTGGAAAAGAAGATGTCAAAGGAGTTGCCTCCACGGAAGAATCCCCCTGAACTTCAGCAACTGGTTGATGAATCCAAATGAACTGAGTGGGACACCATTTTGGACAAGCATGCAGTCAGGATCCATTGCAGTCGTAAGGCCGCCGCTAAGAGAGAGAAATAACCTGATCGTTTCATTGGTGGCCGTTTTGTAATCACCCGGAAAGCCATGGAAGAAGATAACCAATTGTTGAACAGGATCCGTCATCCTTCAGAGTCAAGAGCCGGCGGTGTTTGCAAGGCCATTTGGATCCCGACCTTGACAAAAAGGTTGCAGCCGGTTTGCTACAGTCTCCAACTCTCAGCCAGCTTGGTAGAATGCTTGTCATGCAGTTGATTGCATCGCATGGATGGCTTTTACAACTGGGGGACATTAAGGGGGCCTTCCTTGAGGCAGGTCCTCTTCCAGAGTCTTTTAAACTGTTGTTTGCCAAACAGCCATATGGTGGCATCCTAGGGCTTCCTGAGGATGCGGTGATTGAGGTCACCGGAAATTTATATGGGCAGAACGATGCACCGTCTGCATGGCATCGAACTTTCGACGCTGAAGCTTTGAAGTGCGGCTGGGAGCGTTCACGTTTTGACGCGTGTCTCTATTTTCTCCGTGACCCTCATAGTCATCAACTGTGTGGCGTCATTGGAGTGCATGTGGATGACACGGCGGTTGGTGGACAAGGCGAACAGTTCAATAAAGCCATTCAGCACTCAAACGAAGGTTTCCTTACAGGAAGTGTCGTGCAGGTGAAGGATAAATTTGTGGATCTTATTACACTCAGCCTCCCACGAATAAGACCATCACGTCTCAAAAGTGGTTCACCGAAAAGCTCCGACCGGCCACAATCCCAAAGCGTGCGAAGCCAGATGACTTGCTGAGTCCCGGGCAGATCCGAATGCTGAGGGCTACCAACGGTAGCTTGAATTGGTTGTCGCCACAGTCACGACCAGACATTGCAGTGCAGGCAAGTCTTTCACAACAGGCATTTCCTCAACCTAAGATTAAACATCTAAGAGATGCGAATAATGCCATTCGTAAGGCTAATTTGTTGCCACTCAGGCGCAGCTTTCGCCAACGTAGGAGCTCACACGCAGGCGGGTATATCTTGGGTTTCAGTGAAAAGAAGTTGAATGATGGATCAATTGCTAGCTGGACCCCCGTAGCTTGGAAAAGTTATCGTTTGCCCCGGGCAGTCAGCTCCGCATTTGGCGGAGAGAGTCAAGCCATGGCTTCAGCTACCGGCACTGTTGAGTGGCTAAGCTTGATGTTCGCAGAGGCCCTTGACGGTCGCTTTGAAATTCGTGAATGTCGGTCCATGCTGGCCAAGCGACCTCCGGTCATTGCAACGGACTGCAAATAAATCCTTGTATGACTTCTCATCCCACCATCATCTCCAACTGCAGTAGAAGACAGGCGAACCAGCATAGATATAGTGATCATCCAAGAATCAATAAAGCTTACTGGAGCTCAGGTTCGTTGGTTGCCCACTGATCGAATGGTTGCCCACTGATCGAATGATTGCCGATGGTCTCACAAAGGACAAAGGAGATCCCATTGACCTTTTGCGGTCGTGCGTTCGAGCTGGATCCTATCAGATCTCCCCAGAGGAGTTCGTTCTGGCACAACAGGCCGATGAGCGTGCCCGCCGTACCCAAAAACGTTTGAGCAGTGAATCCCAAATAAAGAGTCCATCTGAAGGGAGCAGATGTGAGGATGCTTCCCCATTATAAATATAAGTAGTCCTCCCCTTTCTCCAGAAGAGGTAGCAAGGTGATGAACACCTTCGTAAGTTTCGGATAGATTGCAATGTCTTGAGGAATGGTCATCTGGGTGCATGTCAGTGTTTATCAACAGCAAGTGCGGCCAAAGGGTCTTCTCGACAAGCTTGAAGTGTACAGAATCAGTTTTTCCCTGTAGAATCATGTCTTCGGCTCCCTTGACCGCCGCCGAAGCTCAGCAATTGCGCGTGCTGCTTGCCAAGGCGAAGAGTGCTGCTTGTCCTTCCGGTGAAGTCTTGCGACCTCACCATGCGTTTCATGTCTATGATGCGGAGACAGGAGTCATTGTGAATTCCTCCGCTGGTGAATGTCAGTCGGTGTGGGTTGGCTCCGATTTTCCTCAAGCCGAGTCCGATTTCATGGGAGCTTTGCACTTTGGTGAGGGGTCCATGACCGATGCAGCCAAGCGTTGTGAAGTGGATCTGAGAGTCAGTGCAAACGTGTGAATATCGTGAATATGGCCATCGGTGGTTTGGTGCCTGAGTCTTCGGTCTCCTATTGCGATGGTGGCCGATGGTGTGCCGTATCCCGTGAATGAAGGATCTTCCACCTTGCCTTTGAAAGTGTTGCCACCGTTTCCCAAGGGCATCACAAGTGTGGCAATGTGGGACGCACTGTGATTGATTTTGGCATGTTCAAGAGTCAGCGCATCACCTACGAAGATTTGGTGACCGCTGATGACAAGCAGAAGATGGATTACATCAAGTGGTGCCGTGCGCGCTGTGGCAGCGCAACTGGGCATTTGAAGGATTTCTGTGATTTCTTGCGTCACTATTTCCAAGATGAGATTGGCGATTCTGGCCTGATGATCCCCGGCACCGGACATGCCAGAATTTTGAAGCCTTGAGATGGACAGATTTCGCAACACAGGTCAGAGACCACAGCCATGGGAGATAGCAAGTGGCAAAAGAAGTGGAAGATTATTTGAAAACTTAGAAAAAGAAATGTAACCAGTCTTGGAGCAGTGCTCACATGAGCGCCTTTCCATGTCACACGTCGCCTTTCGCCTGCAGGGAACCATTGTCTCAAGCGAGCGAAAAGGGCGTCCGATGGTGTGAGGCATAGGAATGCCTATTTGAACCAGCTACCATTTCACAACATATATTATATATTATCATATATAATAATCAATCATATATGTACGTACTACTCGTGGGTGCTTTGTTGAAGCTCCCCGATCTTGTTCCACTCCAACAGCGACGATTTCCATTGCATTTTTTCCAAGGATTTTCGAGGTGGTCACATCTGTGACGACACTTTTGGTCGAGCTCCTGGTGGAGGTGCTTCCTCCGACAGAGGGCCCAGGGCTCCAACAGTCTTGTCATTTCGACGGATGAAGCAGTTCTGTTGGTTTATGAACCCATGTCAAATCATGTGTGAACGACATCGGTTGCATAAACATCCCGCCGGACCAGAAACCGTGCCCATAAAACGCACGTTTTTTAAACAACATTGTGATTTTACCACAGTGCCGTGCTGATTTGATGATTGGAAATCCTGGAAAAACTTGGGGCGCGTTTTTTGGCTTTTCAGCGTCATCGCTGCAACGCATGCACCGTTATCAGCTGGCAGTCAGCATTCTTGTGAATGCATCTCCATTGCCAAGCTCTAGCATACACCATCAAGAGGTCACTTTTGGCATTCAAGTTGCTGGGAATTGACTTTTTCATCAGATTCCACATAGAATCTATGGTGCCAGTGTGGCAGCTGAGATTCTGCCGGTTTCTGGTGACCTTTTTGACAAAGCTACCCTGAGAGTGACTGACCTGTGCCAACATCACATCACATTCGGATGCAATGCGGCTGTAGCATTTTGCACCATCAGTCATCAAAACTGTCTTTTGTCCATTCAGCTTGGACATGAGAACATTTAACGCGCCTGCTCGTCGGATTCGAGCATAAGATTCTGGAGGTGGTTTGCCATGAGACCCACTACGTGCCGTCCCAATGTCCCAAAGCAGCATGCAGCATGTGGCCTGCAGAGCAAGGTACAAATGCTTTGAAGACAGACCACATTCTGCCTTATACGATGTCGCATCTTCAGTGCAATCAGGTCATGTATGGTTTTTCAAAGTATATATATATATATCAAGCAATGTTGCTTTTATTTGGCTAACCAGGGGACCAGGGGATTGTTTCGAAGTTCGGTTTTGGAGTAGAAAGAATTAGCAATGGATAACAATCTGGTCATGTTGATAGCAACAGCAGCAACAGCAGCCTGAGAGTCATCTCGAGACACCATTCCAAAGACCTGCCGATACATCAAGGCATTGCCAGTCCGGTAGGATCCGAGCGATGTGCCATCAGCTTCAACGACTCCTGGCAGGAATGCTCACTTACTACAGCGTCTGAGGCAATGGTGTTGGGACATGTTCCGTGCCGTGCAACATATTGTTCTGTTTGAAGCATTTGGATTCAGGTTTGCAGCCACTAATAGCTTGGTCTCACGCGCCGCCAGACGACACCCAGCCCAAGCCTCCTATGGAATGAGACTCTTGCCACGTCAGTGCGCAGTGAGCTTCATGGTTCAACAGGCATTTCAGGAGCTTGTCCGAAGGTCCTGGCGGGACGCATGCTCATCCAGCAGCGAACAGTAAAATGTTGAAATATCTCCAATATCAAAGGTCGTTGTTTATTCTTCTTGATATCGCACGATTATTCTACGCAGAATGTGGCGCATGTTTAAGATCATTTTGACGGTCGTTATGTTATTTGAAGTTTCTGTTATGAGGATCATGTTGATGTTATGGTGATGAAGATAAAGTAAGTTGCAGGGACGGTCCCAACGCACTACGTATTATTTGTTTGTTAACTTCGGACAATCAAAAAAGCTAGGCGCTCATTGTTATTGTGGCACGATCCTCTGGGGGTTGCGCTGCATCCCAAAGCACGGCCCACATCCGAGGCAGATGGAGAGGTGGAGACTTTTGGAAGTGCATGTCAATGGCGCGGCTTACGATCACAAGAGGCAATCGCAGAGAAAGAAGATGGCTGAACGTCAAGACATCAAAATGTTTTCTGCAATCATCACATCTATAAAAAAAGTCTTCCTCGGCCACGCAAACGACATGTTGCCCACGGCAAAGGGTAGAGATGGCCAAAACAGGCAGTAGACTTGTGCGGCTGCCATAGCCACTGGTCACGTTTCAACTTCTTGTAAGCACTCTCTGTGGCTTTCTTGTCAATGCAAACCTTTTTGAGATCCTTCTTAGGCTTTGGTTTTCTTGCACGATCTCTCTTTGCATTCTTCTTCTTGTTCGTTTTGTTGCGCACTTTTCGACTTTTCGAAGACTGGTCATTTTTGAACCAGGGCTTTGCACGTGAGCGTCTTTTGAGAGTCTTCTGAGGTTTGCCTCTCATGCCCAAGACTTTAGCATCCTTGTGGCCGGCGAGGTAATTGGAAATCTGTGCAGTGTTAGCATGCTGACGGACTGCCTGCAACAACTTCTGTGCGAGTCGCGGACAGCTGCTATAGAGTAATGCCCACTCTTGTTACAGATCGTACATTGCGGCTCCGATTTGGAACCTCTTTGCTGCCCATTGCTAGTCTTTCGTTGTGTGGAGGCCGGTGTCTTGCGCAGGGTCTTGCGCACACCGGACTTAGCACGTGCTGCCTTTTTGCAGCTTGTCCTTGCGGCTTTCACCGCTTTCATCGCGACTACATGAAACGGAAAGGGAAAGCTCAAAAGAGCTTGAACCTTCTTCGGCGTGTTTTCGACACGAGTAAAAATGCAACAGAAGTCTCAAGTATCATGATCATTCTTAGCAAACAGTGTCGAGCGAGTGAAAATGCAACAGGAGTCTCAAGTATCATGATCATGGTGAGCAAACAGTGTGCAACTTGCAAATTGAAAGAAGCAACACAGCAGAACATGAAGCATGGTTTCTCCGAATGACATGCAAGGACATGACATCAGCTTGGGTGCTACATTACAAAATAGTTCAATTACAAGAATGACATTTCCGAGTTCGCTTTCCAGAAACCATCAAGACACAAGTCAGCTGTGGAAAGAGGGAGTGAGTGAAGTCCTATCAAATCCCAATAACTGTCACTTCTTTTTTTGTGCCACGAGCGCAGTCAGTGTCACTCTCGTGCGTCGCCTGCAGCGTCGCCACCACGACGCAGAGACTGTTTCAGGGATGAGTATTCATCCTGTACAGGACGAGGCAAATCGGAAAACAGAGACATTGGAAAGGGATGCGAAACCTTGAGGCTTAATCCAGGCTTTGGATCGACACCAGCTGCTGCAGCGAAGGAGAAGCTGTCCTGGTCTAACCTGCCCATTTCTATTGAGGTGCGGTTGAAGGCTCAAAGTGGGACAATCACGGCATCCGCCCCACTTGAACCGTTCCTGGCCTGCATGAAAGACCGGCACTGCCTGCGAAGTGAACTCCGCAATCATCTGACGTCTGGCTTGCTCCCGGTCTTCAAAAAGACGGCCGCGAGCAGACGGAGTCAAAGACGGCTTCGGCAAGGACACCGTCGCCTCCGGCGACGATGGGATCTCTGGAACTTCCTGTCCAGGATCTACCCACAGTTCTCTGTGGTACCACTTCTTGAACCGTTTGTGCGGTGGAGATTCATCACCACGCAACGGACTGACCTCACCGCAATCGGTGCTCTGTTCAAAAAACCCGGCTTCTGTGCTGGCGGAGATGCTCACAGGTGACGGAGGACAAGGCCCCGCATGGAATGATTGCGATCCATTCTCGGCCTCCTTCTTTGTTTCATCTTCCAAAGCACTGTTGACCTCATGTTCTGTCCACTCACGCAAGGCAGGAATGGCCTGAAAAGACCGATAAAACTTCTCAGGCGTCACAACATACTGCTGTGAAGCAGTAAAGCGGCGCTCAAACACCATTGCTGCCCCTAGGACTGCAGGAGGTAACACATGACGACGCTTCCAGGACTGCCATATGTCAGTCAACACAGACAAACAATTTGGCAAGCGGCCCCAAGGTAAGCCAGAACGAGCATCATCTAACAACAACTCCACAATCCACGTGTCCGTCGTGACATCCAGAAGAATTTTCAGTGTGTCGTCCAGAGACACCAGACCTTCTTCAAAGAATGGCTTCAAAATTTCATGGTTTTCGAAAAAGGTGTTGTTCACCATCCGAAGCAAAATCATCAAACAGAGACAACGACATACCGCAGTACGGTGCTCGGTAGAAACCATCAGGAAGTGAAGAATATGAACGTGACAACAAAACCGCGTATGGAAACTACAAACGGCTGCAGAGCAGTCATGCACAGGTATGGCATCTTCAAGCGAAATTAAACCTCCATGTGGAAATCAGAATGCCCATGCACTCCAAACATGATGCAGCTTGGTCTGATCTGAGTTCCCCCCCAGGACTGAGCGCTCCGACCTCAAACGACCCGACATACAAGAAGATGAAACGAAAGTTGCAATCTGCAAACTGACGCCGGACACTTTCCAGATTAAGGCACCTCATTTATGTTGCCAGCAAAATACACATTGCAGAATATTCGACGACACAATAACACATGAACATCAATCTTTATGTCTAAATATATATATATAGAGATACGCATATACGACGACTTCGCCTATCACAACCGAACAAAGATTTGTCTGTCTCACGTTTGCCGACAAATTGTTTTATTGCAGTGAACAAAGTTCAATACCCCTATACATACATCATACTGATTAGTTAATAGAACATTCCCCAACATACTGTAAATATTAGAATCCCCAATATGTCGGAACCCAAATAATGCATGCCAGGTCCCTGAGTCGCGAACCTGCAGCACACAGAATGAGCAACCCAGCAAGACATTATTCACATATATACTATCATCAAAATGTGATTATGTAAGCGGACCGAAAACCTATGCGTCACTACCGCACCCAAACCCATACGCAGCGTAGCAACATGTAACGTAGTAAACGATCCCAGGGATCTCAGCAGTGTAGCAGCATGTAACGTAGTAAACGATCCCAGAGATCTCAGCAGCGTAGCAACATGTCACGTAGTAAACGATCCCAGAGATCTCAGCAGCGTAGCAACATGTCACGTAGTAAACGATCCCAGAGATCTCAGCAGCGTAGCAACATGTAACGTAGTAAACGACCAGAGATCTCAGCAGCGTAGCAACAGTAAGTAGTAAACGATCCCAGAGATCTCAGCAGCGTAGCAAACAAAAATGTAAGTCGGTAGTAAAACGAATTTACCAGAGTCTCAGCAGCGTTAAGCACATGTAACGAGTAAACTATCCCAGAGATCTTCAGCATTCGTAAGCAACATGTCACGTAGTAAACGATTACCAGAGATCTCAGCAGCGAGCAACATGTACCAGTAAGGTAAACGATCCCAAGAGATCTCAGCAGCCGTAGAACTGTACTAGTTAAACGATCCCAGAGATTTCTCAGAAGCGTTAGCAACCATGTCACGTAGTAAACGATCCCAGAGATCTAAGCAGCGTTAGCAACATGTAAAGTGTTAAACGATCCCAGGATCCAGCAGCGTAGCGCATGTCACGTATAAAACTCTCCCAGAGATCTCAGCAGCGTAGCTATGTAACGTAGTAAACCATCCCAGGGATCTCAGGAGCGTAGCAGCATGTCACGTAGTAAACGATCCCAGAGATCTCAGCAGCGTAGCAACATGTCACGTAGTAAACGATCCCAGAGATCTCAGCAGCGTAGCAACATGTCACGTAGTAAACGATCCCAGAGATCTCAGCAGCGTAGCAACATGTCACGTAGTAAACGATCCCAAGGATCTCAGCGTAGCAACATGTCACGTAGTGTTAAACGATTCCCAGGAGATTCCAGGCAGCGTAGCAACATGTAACGTAGTAAACGATCCCAGAGATCTCAGCAGCGTAGCAACATGTCACGTAGTAAACGATCCCAGAGATCTCAGCAGGGTAGCAACATGTAACGTAGTAAACGATCCCAGAGATCTCAGCAGCGTAGCAACATGTCACGTAGTAAACTCTCCCAGAGATCTCAGCAGCGTAGCTATGTAACGTAGTAAACCATCCCAGGGATCTCAGGAGCGTAGCAGCATGTCACGTAGTAAACGATCCCAGAGATCTCAGCAGCGTAGCAACATGTCACGTAGTAAACGATCCCAGAGATCTCAGCAGCGTAGCAACATGTAACGTAGTAAACGATCCCAGAGATCTCAGCAGCGTAGCAACATGTAACGTAGTAAACGATCCCAGAGATCTCAGCAGCGTAGCAACATGTAACGTAGTAAACGATCCCAGAGATCTCAGCAGCGTAGCAACATGTAACGTAGTAAACGATCCCAGAGATCTCAGCAGCGTAGCAACATGTAACGTAGTAAACGATCCCAGAGATCTCAGCAGCGTAGCAACATGTAACGTAGTAAACGATACCAGAGATCTCAGCAGCGTAGCAACATGTAACGTAGTAAACGATCCCAGAGATCTCAGCAGCGTAGCAACATGTCACGTAGTAAACGATCCCAGAGATCTCAGCAGCGTAGCAACATGTAACGTAGTAAACGATCCCAGAGGTCTCAGCAGCGTAGCAACATGTAACGTAGTAAACGATCCCAGAGATCTCAGCAGCATGGCAATATATCATGTATGAAGTACAAGGAACGTTAACATGCCCCCCCACCCCACCCCACCCCAACCCACCCCACCTCACAATCGCGATATTCAAAAACGTGCGTTTTACGGAACAGTTTTCAAGTGTGTTCTTTCTGTTGTCAAGTTGTCACGAGATTTTAGACATGTTTTTGGGCCATCTGTCTGTTTGGATGTATATTTATGGATGTGGCAAAGTGCTGCTATTGGGTATTCTTCGTTCTGCTTGGCGGCCGCTCACAGCAGTGTAGCCACAACTTCACTATCTTCACTGAACAATCAAGCTGCAGCAGTTGAGTAGTCCCAGCAGGGCACAACCCCAAGTGTTTCCAGTGGTACCCATGTACCCCCTATATAAAAATTGCACGAAAACATACCATGTCTTAGAGTGTAGGACTCAGCAAACTCCTGGCTGATCAGCCAGTTGAATTGTATGACAGAGATGGATATTCACCTTCGTGGTGGTGGCTACAAGGACTGGTGGAAGTTGTGACAGAGTGGGATTTTAGGATCAAAATGCATCATGTAGCTAAGTGTGTTCAGATCCAGATGCTCGACTTGCGTCATTGTGTGTCTATTCTTTGCGTGTGATTGCCTTTTGAGTGCAGCATTTTTGTGGTTCAACTCCTTAGAAGGCGGTGCACAAGTCACAGACAGATGGCCTTAAAAGTAGTTTTGCTATGGGCAGTGGCTCTCATACCAGGTGTCTCTGGCAGTTTGCGTGGCTTCAATGACTCAAACCAAACAGAGCAGAATGAGACGCACCTGACCCTTAGGTCAAGCTCCCAGGGCAGCCAGTATTGGGATGGTCAATGCTCCGCGTGCCCGGCATATCTCTACCCTTGGATGCATTGCAAGGCTGGAGGCCGACCAAAACCTGGTTTCAGGAACTCCAAACCTTGTCCGAAGAACGCTGCCCTGTGTCAAGCCAAATGTGTTCGGCCCGACACTCCTCGGCCAGAAAATCCCGGCCCAACGAACGGTCGTCCAAATGGTGGCGACGGTGGCCAAGTCCATCCGGAGATCTACAATGACGGACAGTGCACTCCATGTCCTGCCTTCCTGTACTCGCACTGCAGGAGGGGTGGCCGATTGATTAGTGCCAAACCCTGTGGCTGGATGGGCATCTACTGTGAAGGTGTTTGCAAGAATCCAAATCCAAAGCCCAAGCCTGAACCTGAACCATCTAAACCCTTTGAACCAGTTGTATCGGAACCTGGAGTGAAGACACTCTACCACGAGACCAGCCCAGAAACTGCCGAAAAGATCTTGGAGTCATCTTTCCGGCCAGGCAGCTCTGGATGGTGTGGAGGTGCCATTTACTTCTACACAAGTCCCCGGATTCCCAAGTCCAAGTTAGGCCCTGACTCTCAAACCGGCGCCGTCATCCAGGCTGAAGTTGACTTGGGCACCAACATTCAACTGGACAGCAAATGTGAAGGAGCAGATGATGCCAGGAATAAGTATGACTCTGTGTCATTCAATCCTGGAGATGGTCTCGAATATTTGGTCTTTTCCCCTGACCGGGTCATCTCGATGAGCCGCTTCTCCTAAGCTGCAATACAGATGAAAATTCACTGAGTCCGCATGCGTTGTGCCGCCTGCCATTGTCTAGCGGTCCGCTGAAAGAACAGTGTGGCGCGGCATGGCCATTACCGATGTTTTCCACGACCAATGTACAATTATGGTATAGTCATGAGAAAACAGGACTCAGTTGGTGAATTAATTAAGTCTCTTGGAGATTGCTCACTGTAGGCCCTCTGCAAGTTTTGTAAAGCCTTTTGATGGTGTTTGCTCAGCATTATGCTGTGGCGAGCTTCGTACCATTGCTTTTGCTTTGGCCTCAGAATGCATTGTACTCGTGCATTTTTTTGCATCCATTGCACACTAGCAGTTGCTTCAAACGGGGCAGCCTTGTACCCACACTCATACAACCGCAGAAAAAAAGTGCAGCAAACTGGAATGATGAAATTCGATGCGTGTAAAAGGCGCTTGCAGCATTTGGCGTCAGAGCAGTTATGTGCAAATAGTTTCTCCCAGAACCATCAGACAAGGTCTGGGAAACGATATTTTCCACTTGTTTTTATTGCTGTGTTCTATCGTTGTTCAGGAGTCGGTGGAGAAGTTCAATGCCGCACGGAGATTTGCGAGTGGAGAAAAAATGGTACGGTTGGACAGGATAAGCAAGAGATCTGGTTCTTGTCCAATCGCAGGTATACTGCAAATCATCCCCAATGATGAAGTTCCCCCACTTCAAAGCCAGTAGACATCAGTAGACCATTTCAGTGCCTTGGGGATGCTTCAGGAATGATATTTGCTGGTTTCGTTAGGTTTCGTTCGGGGCATATCGCTGTATGTTACATGGCGACACGCAGCCAGAATCCTGTGCCTGACAGGTGGACTTCTCAGCCCAGACTTTCAAGCGAAGCCTGAAGATCCTGCAGAAAGAGGCCATCCGGAACGATTTGATCTACGGATTTCCCGAAGTGACTTGTTGAATACTTCGTGTTCATTTTGTTGTTGGCAATCTAGGAATCTAGGCTCGATGTACACTTGTCACTTGTTTTATCTGGTCTTGATATACGTGGCATGTCCATTGATTTCCAACGAAAGGACCTGGTTGTCAATGACACAGTTCCATACATGTCCATAGATGGAATTGGAAGTGCTGCATTTACCGACGAAGGTCCACCGCCCAAGTCTCTGCGGAAGACACCAGAGCAGAATCGCGTGCGCGGGTCATATCAAGATGTATCAGGGGAAAATCTGCAGGAAAGGCTCATATAGTATACGTATATTTACCAGTAGTACCGCACAAGGCGGTGGCGGAAGTTTCAAAAATAGGAAACCTATAGGATAATTAGGTTGGAAGGTGCTTGAGGTCTCCTCTCTTTCTCTCTCTTTCTCTGACTATCTACCTACCTACCTACCTACCTACCTACCTATCTATCTATCTATCTACCTATCTATCTATCTATCTACCTATCTATCTATCTATCTGTCTATCTATCTATCTATCTATCTATCTATCTATCTATCTATCTATCTATCTATCTATCTATCTATCTATCTATCTACTAATCGATCTATCTATCTATCATATCTATATCTATCTAATCTATCTAATCTATCTAATCTATCTAATCTAATCTAATCTAATCTAATCTAATCTTTCTAATCTATCTAATCTATCTATCTGTATCTATCTATCTATCTATCTATCTATCTATCTATCTATCTATCTATCTATCTATCTAATCTATCTAATCTATCTAATCTATCTAATCTATCTAATCTATCTAATCTATCTAATCTATCTAATCTATTTAATCTATCTAATCTATCTAATCTATCTAATCTATCTAATCTATCTAATCTATCTAATCTATCTAATCTATCTAATCTAATCTAATCTAATCTAATCTAATCTTTCTAATCTATCTAATCTATCTAATCTATCTATCTATCTATCTATCTATCTATCTATCTATCTATCTATCTATCTATAAGACTTTTTCCTTTCAATGGGTGTCTCAAACTAAAGGGTGTTCCAAGACCTGGGTGCATCGGTGGGTGCAAAGTTTGAAGCCTGGCTAATAACCAGACAGGTGAGTGTTACTGTGCACTAGTAATTTTCCGTTTGGTTTGGGACTTCGGTGGGCGACTTTTTGACCTATTTTTGGAGCCCCTTTTTGGGCTAAAAAGTCGCCCCTTTTTAACCCCCAAAGCAGTACCAAACCAACGGGAAAATTACCACTGTGCACACACTGTGACGGGGATCAGTATGACCAGTTACATGGCCTTTGCAGCCAGCGTGACGGAAAGCAATGGTTGTGGTGAGTGTTACTGTGCACACACTGTGATGGGGAGCGGTATGACCAGTTACATGGCCTTTGCAGCCAGCGTGACGGAAAAAAATAAACATCAGGATGAATGACACAAAAACTTTTCAGCTAAGCAACAATGATTTTGGCAGGATTTTGCTTAGGTTTTTTTGGTAGTGTGATTTGCTAGCTACCCAGTTATTATTTATATTTCCTGTATTTTGATGTATGTAAAAGTCAGGTGGAAACCTGGTCCAAGCCATCGTCAGGGATAAACTGGCGACACAGTGAAGAGTGAAGAGAATATTGTCAGTCATGGGTGACAATTTTGGATGGAAGAGACAGAGCAAACCAGCGAGTAGACTGATTGTTGATTACGTTTGTATTTGCTGTGGCAAATTAGGAGCAGCTGTTCGTTTCAGTGATTGTCAGAAAACATGCAGGGGAATGCAACCTCAAGAAGCCGCAGTTTTCGCAGCCGTGTGTGCTCTTGTCTTACTTGGTTGTTGTGTTTTATGTTTGCTCCTGTCAAAGACCTTTCCGAGTACGGGCCTGAATTTGACAGTTGACAAAGTTTTTCTTTATGAGCTGCCTGTGTGTCGGGAAAAGGCTTTGAAAGCTGTTGGTGCGAGGTCCGAGTGTGAACCTGCCATGCCTTTGAAGAAACCAGCAGCTTGCACCAAGAAAATGGTGAAGCCGAAGAAGGTTGAAGCCAAGCGGGGGGCAAAGGCTGCTTCAAAGGGCAGCAGATGTTTTTCCAACGTGCCATGAACCACGCAAAATTTTTCCAGACAATAGGTTTGTAGTGAATACGGCTCTTCTATGTCACCTTCATTTCATTGTCATGTCACACCCATCTTGCGTTCATGTTCAGTTTAAGAGCGGCCTCCTTGCAGGGGAAGACAGTGAAGAAAAATGGCTTGAAGATCAAAAAGAATCAGAAGATGGACCCTAACGGTCAATTTGTTGGAACATTCACTTTCCGGTCTTTTTCGGACAAGGTGCTGCCAGACTGTGTGACTGTTGTCCCTGGCGAAGATCCAAAAATTTTCCGAGTCAAGCTGCCCACGGCAGCGCCGTTGAACCTTGTGGTGGTCAGGGCCTCAACTCAGCGATGTTGGAAACATGAAACCTTGTAGTTAGATGTTTCAACATCTTATGCTGGACAGTTCGTTATTGTGTTTGCATTTCAAGGTGTGGCATGTTGTTTAGAGCTACATCTTCTCTTCACTCGTTTTCCATGGTTGCAAAAGCGGTCTAGATTGTAATTTGTTGCATTTTGATTGGATTTCAAGGTCTGCAGGAAAAAACCCAAGATCCAGCAGACAAAACGTGGTGCTGCCATCTTCCATGGCAAGAAAGTCTTCAAGACTTGGAGTTCTTTGAGCCTAGCCCCCAGGGATTGGTTGACGTGTTTCCAAGGATATTGTTGCAATTTGTCACCGTTTATTTGCTGCAGGGTGCTTCAGCGGCACATACCAAGCGGCTGAGAAGGATGTGTCGAAACGAGCTGTGAGCGTCAGGGCGCCCAGTTGTGAGGTGTCCCAGAACTGGTCCAAATAATCAGTGATACAACTTCTTCCGAAGTTGAGGCTACTATTATTAATATAAGGATGGATTTCTTTGCTCTGTGGAAAATTGATGTTAATCCTGCAGCATTGACAAGCTAAGTTTTTTCTTGTTTGTTTCAGCGTAGTGGCCGTGTGCCAGGACTTGGCCAACCAGATTCGCTTTTCGACGGAGTATCAGGATCTGATGAAGGATCTTGGGCAAAGTCCCGGAAAGTACATCAACCCTGAAGTGGGGGAGTATTTTTCAGGCTGGGTGGACATCTGACGTCCAGATTCTTTTCCGGAAGCTTGTTTCGACGCATGTCGTTGTGTCATTGTCATGCAGGGTTGCCGCGTGGCTGGACGGAGCCGAAAGCTGGTAGCGTGAATGCTGACTGCTTCACGCAGATGTTTCCAGATGCTGTCTCCAAGGCTTGTTGGTTTGGTGTCTAAAAACATTATTCTGACGTTCAAGAAGTTTGCGCAGGCTTCGAGAAAGCGCCCGGTGGTTTCCCTTTTCTCTGGGGTTGGTGGCCTGGAACTGGCCTTCTCATCGCCAAAGCCTGAGAGGGACAAGGTATTATTTCATGATTCAAATTTTCCAGCTAGTTTCGCTTTCTTGGCTCTTGATTCAAATTCAGCTTGAACTTTTTCGATTTGTGGATCAAGCAGCTCTTCAATTCAAGTTCGCAGAGAAGGCAATTTGATGTGCGCACCACCAGTGAGAGCAGTAATTTGAAATTTGACAGTTGGGCCGCCATGGACAGTTGCGGCAGAGACTCGCATCGCTACGCTTCCTCAGATGTTCGCTTTGCAGTCGTTCGGTGTGTCGGTATCAACCAGATAAGGCGGGGCCCAACAGATTCAATCTTTAACTTTGCAAGGTCTTGTTTGTTTGTTAAGTTAGTTAGTTAGTTAGTTAGTTAGTTTGTTTGTTTGTTTGTTTGTTTTTCATGATGTGTTTTCCGTGCGGTCCTGCTTTCAGGGTCCCGAAAGGCACTCCGATTGCGACAAATTGGCATGGACATGAGTGCTCTCCTGAGTTTTTTGGTCGATGATCCTTGTCCCAAACAGTAGATCTTAGTTCAGTCTGGGTTCATCATGTGCATTGTGCAGGTGGATGTGGAGTTGGGAGGAACGGTGTTGGCAACGCCGCCAAGGGCACAGCGCTGTAGAAAACATTTCAGCCAGCCTTCAGTCAGCAGTGCTTTGGCTGACCGCACACTTTTAGAGGGCACAAGATTGTGAGTCAACTCAACGTATTTCCTGAGGCTGTTGCAAACCCATTTGATACCTTGCCAAACTTTGTGGGCCGATTTGTCCTTCTCATCCAAGCTCATCGTTTTTTTGTTGCTGAGGTTACTCCTGAGACGTCTGCGAAGAAGCCCCGCTTGCACAGCAGCCAGAGATAAGAAAAAAAGTCTGTCTGATTTAGATTCAGTGCGGTGATCTCATGTGCATCCCCCATCGCTCCAGTTGAGCTGCTGATCTGTTGCAGGGTTTGCCTTTATATTTCGCTTGAGGCTGTTCTACCCGGTTTGCATGGCCTGCGCCTCAATAATAAGCAAAAGAACTGAAGCCATGCAAACATTATAAGTACACTTCCTATAACTATAATATAACAGGATTGAGCAAGTGTTTGAAGGTGGAGAAAGATGCGTTTTGCCAACGCATCTTGAAGCTGCGAATGGAGGACGGGTTGCTTCCTAAATGTCCTGTTTTCACAGACGTGTGCAGCTTTGACGGGGCTGGCTGCGCAGCCCATGGGTGCGGCGGGGGCTTTCCTTGCCAAGCCAGATGCTCAGTTAGTTGTTAGACCGATTTGCCATGATGGGGGCATAGTGCTTTCGACATTCTGAAGCCTTTCATTGCTTTGGATATCTTTCCCCGAGTCCCACTGATCCAATGCTTGATTGATGCTGACTCCAATCATTGATTGATGCTTAGGGAATCAGTTGCGCAGGGCATCAAGGAGGCTTAGGAGATGGTCGCAGCGCATTGCTGTCGCACATTTTCAGAATCTATGATTCGTTGGATAACGCGTAGCTGGGTGAGATTGGACCCAGGTTGTTTGCACTTGTCAGCATTTATTTTTCAAGTTGTGTTTCATGGGTTTACATGGAGTTTGATGTAGCGATTGTCAGGCAGTTTGCATTTATGGAAAATGTGGGCTCCATCTTGCACCGCAAGCAGACCATGCGTGCAGTGATCCACTACATCGTGCAGGATCCATGAGCCCGAGCATGGGGTTTTGTTTCATGTCCCGAGTTTAGCATTTTATCAGTTTTCAAATCCTTCCAGCCATGATGTCAGGAATGCAATGAGCGTGGTCTTACGTTGCACTGGGCTTCCACGAATCTTGCACAGTGCGGATTGGCTGCCAGCGCCTGAGAAGTTTGTGCTTCTTCTGAGATCCAGAGTCAAAAATTGTCATAGCAGTGGCTGTGAGGCTGAGCGGACACGCGTCTTCTTCTTGGCACACCGGCCGGGCTTCGAAATGTGGCAGGCTTGGCTTGGGGCTAATTTCAAATCAAAAATTGACATTCAAACTCAAAGTTTGAGAATTTGATGGTGTCCATTTTGTTGATACGTGCCGGGCAGGACATTGCCCTGCGCCCTTTGGCTTCGTTTTTGCAGCCCGTCTGGAACTCTCTGAACCGTTTGCCTCTTCATCGCTGGTTGCAGTCGGATTATGACGATCAGTATCGAAATCGAATGCATGCATTGGGTAACATTGTGGTACCCGCTGGGGGCAAGCTGGGATTGAATTTACTCCAGCGAATGTCTTCCCAGCATGACATGGCCAAGGTTTAGAAAGTCAAGTGTTTGAAATTCATTTTTGGATGTCATGTTGAAGCGAGGCATTGCAATGCTTTTCAGGGACTCATGGCAAGAGTTTTGAGGAAATAGCTGACAGCAGCTGAGAACAACTTTGAAGTGAACTGGCATTGCAAGTCACGCTTTCGGTGGATCTCTTAGCAAATTAGAAAGCAAATGACGCAGTCTTGAGTGCCTATTTTGTTGTGCAGCACTGCAACCTCTGGTTTTCAGTTTTTATTTCCTGTGATCATATCACCGTGTTATCTCGCGTTTGTCCTGTTTTCTCCTTACATCTCCCCTGAGTCGGTTCTTGTCTTTCGGGAAAGGTTGGTAAATTTCCACTTGTGTTGGTTCACCAAAAAAGGCCCCCACAAGTCCCCAAAAAACAGTGTTTTCCCTGTATTTTATGAGAGATTTTGGGACTTGTGGGGGCCTTTTTTGGGGACCAACCCAAGTGGAAAATTAGCAGGAAAGGTTGATGCCAGACAAAATACCGCAAAGTTTGTTGTGAGTAAACAATGGTTTTGGGTTTGATACAAGAACGCCTTAGAACGCCTTCCGCTCAACAAAAATCTTTTCTAAACCATAACCGAGCCCATAAATGGCACTTTTTCTGATGGTCAGCACCCTGACGCCATCTGACGCCTTCCCGTTGCTTCCCGCAAACGTGCAACATCCTCCAATTCAATGTTCCCTCCAACCTTCCAGCAGAACAAGCAAAAAATTAGTGGATAGACCGGTTTGTGTTAAAAACCCAGAGGCGCGCGCGCGCGAACCTTCCACACTGCTAAAACATGCATGCTATGAGATTCGTTTGATTCAAATTTGATTTTTTGTTTTCAAAAATCGGGCCCATGATGCAAGGCACCTTGGCCTTCGCAGCTTTGCGAGCTGGCACATTGGGCATATCATCCCAAGTGATCAGAGCAGAAAAAAACAAAACAGATGTTTGTTGAGGGTTGCAAATTGGCGCACTTTGACACCCAATTGGCCCAGGACCCCCAAGTTAGCCCAACATTGGCCCTACATAGGAGTTTATTTTTTCCCAAATAGCTGTTCAACAAAGGGCCACGGATCACCCAATGCACCTTTTGCCAGCAATGGTGGGCAATTTTGGAGACAAGGATTTCGCGCTAAAAATTCCTGCCCCACATTGGATGCATCTTAGGCCTATGTTGGGTCATGTTGCTGGCTCCTTCGCGGTCAATATTGGGCACTTTTGAGGCAAGGATTTCACATTTTTAGCGCTGATCAAAAAAGATTCAAAACTTTCTCTGTAGACTCAATCCTGCCCCGCATTGGATGCATCTTAGGCCTATGTTGAGTCATGTTGGGTCTATGTTGGCTCCTTTGCGGTAAATGTCGGACAACTTTCCTGCCAAAGATTTTGCGCCAAGAATTCTTGCTTATTTTTTTAGTGATAACAAAAACAAAGCCTCCCCTGTAGAATCAGTATGGACGCATCATGTTGAGTCTGGGGCAATGTATTTCAGCGATAGGAAGCTCAAGTCATGCCACATGCAGGCATCGCATGCGCACAGTGCACACACACACAGTGCGCACAGTGCGCACACACACACAAGAAGGCGCTCCAGAACTTTTTATAAATGTTGAAGAGGGTTCGTTTTTGAGGGCTTGGAGCACCTTGAAATTGAGAACTACCACAGAAATGATTGAAAGTATTTCAAATGAATACTCTATTGCATGTTATGATACGTAAATTTTCAACCTCTGAAAAGTGTATTGCATTCAATCTGAACTGTGCTTCATTTGGCAATCACTTTCCCTTCAAAGGTATGATGTTCTGTCCTGTTATTCTTTCTTCAAATTTTCAAATTTTTGCTTGGAAAATGCATCGACAAATTGGGCCTCAAATTCTCAGCTGCGTGCATTCAAGGCTGCATCAGTTTGCTCCCTTTGCTTGGCAACAACAGTGCCACATGTGACATTTTGACGCATGAAGGCAGCAGCAGGTGCTAGGTCTTAGATGTGCAAGGTTTTCGAGGTTCAATATGGTTCAATCTTCTTTTTGCCCAAATCATGTTGAAGCCATTTCTGATAGTCTGCTGCCACTGCGTTGCTTCTTTTCCAAAAGAAACATGTCCGATCTTTGTTCCAGAGCTAGCTCGGGAAATGGGAAAGAAACTGGGTGTGCTCCGGGTGCGGCACATAACAGGTGCACGGTCAAGTGCAATTGACTGACATCCTGTCGAATCCGTCAATTCAAGGGCTCAAAGCAGCTTTCTAGTTCTAGCCAACTCAATGGCAGGAGAGGAATACATAAAATTATAGGCTTGTCATGCTAGACAGTGTGTGTTTCATCAACCTTATAACCGAATCTGAAAAAGATGGAATTCACAATCTAAGTCAACTAGGACTAGGTCGAATGATTTTTGACCCTGTCGATGGCTTGAGCAGTGACGAAGCAGGGCCAGAAGGTGAGGCCAAGCCCCCTCCCCAAACGAGGAGAAGGCGAATTAGACGCAGGAAGGAGCAGAAAGAAGATGATAGAAGCTTCCAGAAACTAGTTCAAGATCCAAATGTGCTTTCCACCAAGCTTTCCAAGCCTTGCGGCTGCAAACAGAAGACTTGCGCCAATCAGTTTTTGGCTGAGCCAAAGTTCCAGGAGTATCGAGACTATCTGGCCCATTGGCTGAGCTTAGCTAAGCTGGACCAAGACCAGATTGCGGCTTGCCTCCAACACGGTACTTTGTTTGTTTCAACGTGTTCTAGTGGCATAGGTCTACCTTAATCACTATTGTTCCGTTGCTGGGCCTGTTCCTTGTTTTAGGCATTTGATCTTATGAAAGAGCTGGTGATTCGCTCCGGGGATGACTTCTTGACTTGTTGGACTTTGTTGTGCCTCCAGACTTGTCGCCGGACTTGGCAGACACTTCACTGCATGGGCTCCTAAACTCTATTTCAACTGAACCATTTTATATTTATACCTTTATTTATTATAAGTGTTGATAGTTATTACTTGCTGTCATTGTTTTCCCCACGCTGGAGCCAGTGCATGTAGGATTTTTTGAGGATCAGAGACTGTTACATTTCAGCAGCTGTGCACTTTTAAGGATCACGGCGATTTGAGAAACTGTGGCGAGCAGCTCGTGATCGCCGGGATGCGCCACCGGTGGATTTGAGATATCTTTCTCAGCCCCATGCGAGGATAGGGACCGACAGTTCCCAAGTTCGATCTGACATTTGCTCCTTTCTGGAATTGATTTACGAGTCGGTTGCGGAGACCTTGCCAGATTTCAGAGATGAGCTGGGGGGCTCAACCGGGGTGTCTATCAACTTGGAAGATCCTTATGCTGTAGAATTGGAATCCAATACCAAGAAGCGTAGTGCAGAGGAGTTGCTGGAGACTGTGGATTTGAGACCGAAGGCTAAACCACGGAAATACAAAGGGCAAGTTCAGATCAATTTGAGCCGAACATCATCCACTATCGAAGAGCGGTGGCTCCCTCCAGGATCCATGAAGGAGTACCACGAGCAGTACCGAATGCATTCTGCTTTGGAGAAGCCTGGAAGCTTCCCTACCTTTTGGCGTGTGCCTTGTGCTTCAATCTAAAAAGGTTTCCTTCTCCACATCAAAGATCCAGAAGTCCAGCACCATTATTTAAGGGGGACTGGCCATGTAGTAGCCCCAAGTCACACTTCATATTTACCCATCGTGGCTCAGACTCAAGCCTTGATTTTTAACCCCAGAATGTCAAAATAAAATTCTCAAATTCTTTTGCCCATTCCTACTCGGCTCATCATCAGTATGTGTTTTTCTCCACCTGCCAGGTGAGGGTTGTTAGATTTTATCACAGTTGCTATCCTCCTCCTGCTCCTCCTGCTCCTCCTGCTCCTCCTCCGCCTCCTCCTCCAGTCTCTGACCATGTCTGCATCAACTTCCACCTCCACTTCCGCCTTGCCAACTCTTCGCCAAGCACCGCTGGACCTCAACCTGGGACCTTCCCAGCACAGTGTGCACCGCTGGACCTCAACCTGACACCTTCCCAGCTCAGTGGGATTGCTGGACCTCAACCAGGGACCTGCCCAGCTCAGTGGGCACCGCTAGCTCAGTGTGCACCGCTGGACCTCAACTTGGGACCTTCCCAGCTCAGTGTGCACTGCTGGACCTCAACCTGGGACCTGCCCAGCTCAGTGTGCACCGCTGGACCTCAACGGCCAGATAGAATGCCAGAATATATGCCAGATAAAATGTCAGAAGATATGCCAGAAGATATGCCAGATAAAATGCCATGAGATATGCCAGATAGAATGCCAGAAGATATGCCAGATAGAATGTTAGAAGATATGCCAGATAGAATGCCAGAGAGAACGCCAGAAGATTTGCCAAATAGAATGCCAGAAGGTATGCCAGAGACAATGCCAGACAAAATGTCAGATTGCCAGAAGATATGCCAGAACATCTGCCAGAAGATATTCCAGGTAGAATGCCAGAAGCTATGCCAGATAGAATGCCAGAAGATTTGCCAGTCACAAAACGCATAGATGTCATGGTGGGGATAACTCGAAGTAAAGTAATTTTCAAGTTTTATGTGTCAAACAAAAAATCATATTGCCTTGACTGGTGCAGATTCTTGTTTAGCCATGGGTTAGTCAAGAGTAAGATGTAATATACTTGCACGCACCAGGATAGAGCTATCTTGTCTAAGATAGCAAAACTTAGGTTTGGCTTAGCGATTTTGGCTTCATGCAGATCAGAGGAACGAGTCAGCATGCACAATGCGGGACATGTGTCAGACACCGACATCTCATCAAGAGTCTCGGCCGGCATTTGCTGGCCCGGTCCCAGCAGCAGACTTTCTATTGGCAACATCTTCGTGAACAGTATCTGGATCGTTTGGAGTACTATAGATTGAGATCTCTATCCAGGCAACGAGATGGTCGCTTTATATGCATCATCCAAGATGGAATGGACCAAGGAAAGGTGTCGCTACCTCGCAGTCCATGGTTGCAGTCAAAGGAGTTCGCGCAGTTCAAGATCCACCGGCCGAAGTTGCACGTTTCTTTAACCCTGGTTCATGGCTACTTCACACTGTGGACGATTTCTCACCCAGACACCATGAAGGACAGCAATGCAAGTATTGAAACGATGTGCCATGCCCTCCATCTCCTTGAGTCCGAACATGGAGTGTGTCTGCGTGGATGCTCTTTGAGCATCCACGCAGATAACACATGCAGAGAGGTCAAAAATAACCCTTTCATGAGATGGGCTGCCTTGCAGACTTCATGCAGCAACCTCAAGAGTGTGAGTGTCCGGTTCCTCAGATCCGGGCACTCACATGAGGATGTGGATCAAGCTTTTGGGCGCCTAGCTCGCCACCTATCCAGGTTGAAAGTCGCCCAAGAGCCTGATGATTTTTTGGATTCGATCAAGCAGTTCGCATCAGGGATGGGTCGACCTCATGAGGCCCACAGCTATGTGACCATCATGGCGCAAACTCGAGATTGGACACTTTGGTTTTTGCTTTCCAATTTGTCTATCCATCTTACTGTCACCTCAGTTTTGCAATCTGTTCATTTCAGCTTGAATGTCGCAGCAGTGTTTGATCTAAAATCGTGTGCCAAGGAAAGGGTTCCATGCTGGTGCAGTTCCATTTCATGTGGCCGGCATCGGTGGGCCTGGGGCACCGCATGAGTTTACGTTCAACCGCAGATCTGATGAAGATCTTCAGGGCCATGCCGTTGACAGCAGTTCTTGGGGGTGGCCAGAGCATCCAGGGGATGTGATTTTGAGGATTGCATGGCAACATGGTTGGATCAAAAGCACCATCATCATTATCAGCATGATTATCAGAACAGTCCTTTACAAGAGAACTGATGTCAGAGTTCATTTTTGGGTTGGCTAAGAAGTGGAGCAACATTAACCACTTTCCTTACCTTGGCAATTTCTTGGCCGTGTGCAGGACGAAACGACGGATGGCCAGCAAAGAGTATAGCCGGTGCCTCTTGCTGTACCCCAGGCAGTTGGCTCTCCAGCGAGCTCCTCTTGGTTTGCCTGCAGGAAGGGGGTGAAAACTGTTTGTCATAAGTTTTTGGGCGTGATCAATGAATGATTCCATTGTGTTGATACCTGCTGGTTGTCCTTTGTGTCCCTGCAGTAATTGCCGAGACTCGACCCATCGGGAAAGATTTGAAAGCTCAGATTGACAAAAGCTTAGCGCTCCTGCGGGACCCAATGCATGATCTGGGCAGAGCGGCTGATTGGCTTGAATCCTGGGTCAACAAAGATCTTCCTCCTTGCCCGCTTCTTCGTGTGGATTCGTTTCTGAAGAGATTATATTCGGCTGTATTCTATCTTTTTTTTTGGTGCGTTTACTATTCCCTTCTCCTGAAATTTCCATTGTACTCGGGGTCAGGTTAATGGTGAAGAGCGGCCCCTTCTCAGCTGATGGCCGCCCTGAGTTGCAAAGCGCAGATCCATTGACCGTGGGAGAGAACCAAATCAAGCTCCTAGTTTGTTGTTTAATAAGTTGAAAAGTCGCTTAAAGCATATTTCAAACAGGGTTTGGTTTCCCCAGTTGTTGCAAATCGTTCAATGTGTTTGTTTCTGAGAAATATGCGGCAATTGAAGAAGGTACTTAGGTCAGAGAGTCTTTCGTTGCCGGTTCCCATGTCAATCAGTGGGTGTTTCTACCCGCAGAGTTGCTCAGGATGGTGAAGAAAACCGCCGACAATCAAGAAGTTCGCCTCTACGTGCGCAGTGCTCGCGAAGCCATAGTTTTAAATACAGCTGCCCAAGCATGGGCACGCGGTGTGCCATGGGAGGAGGCTTTGCAAATCTCTCAGAGAGCCATGTCTGTTGCCGGCAGAACGGCAGGATCTGGTAAAGGAAAAGGTAAGGGGAAAGGCAAAGCCAAACCCAAAGCAAAGGCCAAAGGCCGTTGATTTTTTTCTGCAGCTGCTGGAAGAAATTTTGCTGCTCTTGGGGTATTGAGAAAGCTAACAAACAACTTCAAAACTGGAAGTTAAGCCTTCAACATTGTCGCGAACCTAAACCCTAAATGTTGGCGCGAAGCTAAACCCTAAATGTTGGCGCGAAGCTAAACCCTAAACGGTTCGGCATTTCGGGTGCGGCAGCGTAACCTAAGGGGTGCATATCAAAATTCAGGATGGAATCAGTCACTTATAGCTTAGTGTTACAAAGGTGTTGAAAAGTGACTGATCCCAGGTCGGATCGGACACTAGCAGTGGGGTTAACCCATAAATATGGTTCAGTATTTTTTTTGATGTCTACAAATTGTTGAGCTGACCATGCCAGAAGTGTCCGATCACACCTTGGATCGGTCACTACTGTGGCCTTGGTTGGGCATGCCAGTTTGAGACCAATGCTGTGAGATAAGTATCGGATTTCAACTCTTCAAAAGTGTCGGATTTCAAATCTTCAAAAGTGTCGGATTTATATTTCCAACAAGTGTCCAATTTCAAAGTTTCAACAGTGTCGGATTTTTATGTCCAAGAAGTGTCGGATCTTAGATAGGATTGGACACTTTTTGTATTTGTTTTTGGTGCTTCCAGGAGTGTCTGGTTATTATTGAAGTTGGAATGTGTCCCTTGGAGCTCCTAAGTGTCCAATCCTAGGTAGGATCCGTCACTTTTGCTTTTTTGAAATCCGACACTTTTTGGAAGTTGGGTATCCGACACTTTCTGGGAGCTGGAAATCCGACACTTGTTGGTAAAAGCTAATCCACCACTCTTGACATCGGGTTGTCTGTGTGGATCTGATGCCCCTTGAATCTCTCAGTTTGTTCGTTTTGTCGCAACACAAAATTAGGTTCAAACCTTTTTTTGCTGTGAAGGCATCCGGGCGCGACCATGCCCCCCATGAAGCGGAAGTCTTCCGGAAACGGCAGAGGCAGTAAGACCAAAACAGCAAGGCTTTCTCCGCAACAAGTTGAGGAACATCCTCACATCCCGGAGGTGGTTGACTGGTTTCTTACTTGACGAGTGGGTTCATGAGTTGGTTTCGCATCTTAATTTTTAGCAGTGGTTGACTACTACTTCATTGATTGCCTGGTCCTAGTTTTGCCAAGGGCCTAGAGAAGCCCAACCTATGCCAGAATTATTTCGTTTTTTTGGTCCTGCCCAAGGTTGACGAAGACTGTCTTTCCAAAGGGTGGCCCTGACGCATATCTTAGCAGTGTGTATGATGACGAGGCTTGGTGATTTTGGTTGCTTGCGTCAGTGCCTCGTTCCCTTTGATCGAAACCATCAACCCTGAGGTGAAGATGCTTGAGTTTGCCGAGTGGGTGGACCAGTTTGTTCCTGCTGACCCAACGTCGGTGACCTAGCAAGTTTGGTTTTCTTCCTTGTTTGTCTAGAGCTCATGTCACGTACCATTCCACTTCAAACATTTGTGCTTCAACACATTGCCTTCCTTCAAACTACTCACTACTCTTTTCGGCACTTGTTGTTTTGACAGGCTCCTCTATGCCACCAAAGCAGAGGGTGCACAAGTGCTTCGGCCCTGGATGCTGGGGTGGCGGCAGGATTTTGGCTGCTCAGGGTACCACGAGCCGGAGCAAGCATCCATGATTGTAGAATTGATGTTGCTGGAGGGGTTTCTTGGTTGCGAATTTGTTGGAATGTTCTTACAAAATTTGAAGATTTGTGTGTCCTTGCTGTGTTTCTTGTTTGACTTCCTCCTGTGTGTCCTTCAGGTTCATGACAGATGCAAACACTCCGGGGGTGGAGAAAATCTCTGCTTGCACAGTCCCAAAGGCTTACCTGGATTCATCTTACTCGGAATTGCCTTCGACGATTGGAGGCCAGAATCTGTAAGAGGAATAAATGCAGCCTTTGTGGTTAGATTCTGTTCTGTTTGTAAAATCTTCATTTGACAGGTGGTGCACTGCTACCGCCCTTCTCCGTTGGCTACTGCAAAGGGTGGAAAAGATCTACGTTGGCCCTCATTTGCCTCCAGGCAGTGCGTGAACTGAAGCTTGAGGACAAGATCTCCCACCGCATCAAGGCCCACTGGCATCTTGAAGAGATTTTTGCTTGGAGTTCTGTGCGAGTTTCTTTAGTCATTGTGGAGGTGTGAGAAGACGCTTAAGTCAAAATCTGTTGTTTTATTGAACTGACAACGAAGATGGCAAAAATTCAAGCAGATATCAACAAAACAAAATGGTTGGAAACAGAAGCCGTAAAATGTTATTGACTAATGTCATGGCTACATTGTATTCTTGACTGACCTTTCTCTTGTTGTATTGCTTGCCTGGGTTACGCCACAAAGATTTTTTTTTAAACATCCTAGCGAAAAAAATGATGGTTCCAAATTGGAAGCCCACGGCCCAAGTGGGGAGATTCAGAACTGTTAGACATTTTTCTTTTCCCTTCCATTGCGTCTCCCATACTCAGTTTCAAAAGGTTTTCAATGGTCTTCCATCTGAGTTGCGACATCCATTGTCAGGCTACCTTTGCCACTGTTCATGCTGCGTTTGTGGAGTACAAGGATGTGCAGGCCACTGTCAATGCCAACAGAGGCCCGACTTCAACGGATGGCTTGTTGACTGATGTTGTTAGCATTTTCGTCACCCAGATTTGTTTAATTTTGCACATTGCTGCGATTTCATGCCCCAAGCAGATTCAACACTTGTCGCCCCACTGTTGGCAGGTGTTGGATTGATGCAGGTTGCCACCAGGGCAAAGCCGAATGCCTTTCATTTTCGACGGCAGGTGATGATATTGCAACGGGCGGGAGGTGGATCAGCCGAGAGACAATTCAAAGCTTCTTGTTTCACAATGACAGTTAATGATTTTAATCACCCCCAGCTTGCATTTCAGGCACAATGCAAGATGATCTTGTTTCCAATCGCAATTCAGGAATGGTCTCAAGCAACTGGTATTGCAAAAGCATTCTCGATCGGCAAAGCTGAGTCGGAAGCCGTGTCAGCGCTCATGACAAGCATTGCGCACCCCATTGTTACCATCTTGGAAGATGCAGTGAAGCAACGCGGGATGCAGCGCTTCTTGAACCACGAGGTGTTGTCGAAGGGAATTTTTGAGTCGTCCTGGACTTCGGGGACAGGACAGACAGAGGCTTGGAAAGATGAGCTGCGGAATAGAGGCGACAACGTCTTAGTCTTTCGTTTCAATTAAGTACATGTGTTTGCTTGGTGCGTCCTCCTTCTATGCCAGAGCTTTTGAAACTGGCTGGATAGCTGAGGCAACCCTTGTGGTCCAGAGGCTGATTGCTGATCACGACGGCACCGCAGAGCAGTTGCGCAAGGCTTTTGGATTCAAAGATGCCATGTTGATCCACCAAGCTGGTGGGTGTTTCCTACATTTCCTGTCCGTTTTGCAGAGGATGTCTCCGGCCAACAGCTTCAACGACGCCCGCGACAGACTTATGGATCAGTTCATGAAGGGCTTCATGGATGCCGACTTGCTTCACGTGCTTTCCAGCAGTGTCCCACCGGGAGACATCAAGTCAGTCGGGAGTTTCAGGACTGCAAATTGCCGAATTTTTTTAAATACCGTTTGCTTGATTCTTGCACCATGCAAATTACTATGGTTACTATGTTCTTGGGAAAACATAAGAAACTGTGCCTCAACATTTGTTTCCTTGAGTTGGAGGCCGTTCGTTGCGCAGATTGAAGCTGCCATCCAGAATGAGAAAGATGAGAAGGAGGCGCAGCTTGCCCAAAAACTTCGCCAAGCTGATCTTGAATCTCTCGTTTCCAAGATCGAGAGCGACTTCGCTTTGCTGGACAATGCTTTGGAGCCCGATGAAAAAAGGGCTCAGGAACACGCGCTGGACATGAAGTATCTTCGTGAACGCCAGCAGCAACCTGACTTTTCAACTTGCATCTATATAGCTGTTTTTCGGGTGTGGCCACTTTTAGCAACTACCCATTTGAGCCCACCATGGAGACTGGATCCGACACTGTAGTTGACTGTGCCAGGTTTTTTTAGCATTGTTTCGCCACTTAGCGGCTTCTATTTTTCTCGGTCCCATCTTGAGGAAAGGAGCTGATTTTGTGGAGAAGTGGCTGGATGTGCACTGCAAGTTGGTGAGCGTCGATGACACTGCGGACATTCCCATTCCGCCGTTCTTGAAATGGAAGGAACAGTTTCGAGATGCGGGAGACCAGCAGCTTGGCTGCACTCAGGGGCAACTTTTCGAGATTGTTTTGATTTCTGTTCTGATCAACTAGTTTCTTTGAGTGATATATGAGAATCTACCCACACACACACATATATATATATTTATTTGCGTTTTTTTTTTAAAAAAAATATATATATATATATATGTATTATTTATATGATATACATATATATATTATATCAATACTATATGTAAATAATATATGTACATTTAAATATATAATATCTATATTTAGCATATTTATATGATATAAATTCATCATTGATATAGTATATACATATTATATATATATATTTATGTATAAACAATACCGATAGTGCAAGTATTTTTTTGATCAATATTACTAGTCCGCAGGTATGTGATCGCTACTCTGGACGCAACGGTGTTCCCAGCAAATGCAGCCTACTTGGCGGCCTCTCTGAAAGCATTTGCAACCCTTTTGTCCATGAGCAGTACCATGATCGGCTTGGTCCTTCTTCCTGTCTACCAGAAGCAAACGTCAGAGTCTGCAGTGGTGAAACATCGGCAGCAACTTGAGAATGCACTGCTGAAAGGAGGGTTGTCAGTGATCAACTTGATCCAAGTCCTCTACACAAAGCCAGACAGCACAGCCAGGGATGCCAGGAATTTGCATCAGCTGGCCTTGGCTACATTCCACAGTCACTTTGCGGCCCATGCTTTTCATCAATGTGTTCCCGTCCGCGAAGGGAAGCTGGGACCAGCCCCTCTGATCCGGATGTCGGATTTTTTGGGGTACGACAGCGAGACCAAGCCAGGCGCAAGTGCGCGTGTGGAACAGATCCTAGCTCTTTGCTTCGGCGTTTTTTGATTTGCAAGAGTTTTTCAATATCCTGGGCACTTGGTGATTTTTTTTTCGTTTGGACTTCTCTGGTTTCATGTTGCATCAGTGTTGATGTTCATGTTGTAAACTTATCATCTTAGGAAGGGCATCCAGTGCCATGAAACTATGATTGCAGAGTTGTTGTCCGGCATGAACCTGGACCCGGCCGACAAGGTTTTGCTGGTGGACTGTCTGCCGAACAGGCTGGGCAGTGGTGCAAAGGGGAGATGGTATAAGTATAAGGTCTAAATTTAAGACAAAGGGAATGTTTCAGGGCAACTCACTTTCAAAACTTTTTCTTTCGTGGTATGTGTGTTGTATATTCCTCCCCGGTTCTCTTTATTTGTGTTACGTGTGTTGTATATTCCTGTGCGATTCAGGTTCTGTGAGTTTGGGCGAGCTGCTGTGGCTAGGAATTTAAGCCAACAAGGCCGCACTGTTCATTACTTCGCCTATGTGCTCAATGACTTTGACACCAACTCAGGTGACATCAGGTCCAAGGTCTACGAGCATTGGGACAACAATCCTGATTTGAGCCCAGCGAAAAACCGGCCTGCAAGGGAAGACACTGTGCAGGGCCAGCAGCAACCGAACTTGTCTTTGCTTGCTTGGGCCAACGGAGCCCCCATCTTTCCAGATGCTCTGCTGTCCAGATTCCAGGAAGGAACCAGCGAGCATACAAAAATCAAAGAGCTGAAAGAGGAGTTCAAGAACAGGTTCCCAGCGGCAAGCCAACCCCTGCCAGCCAGCACGGGTGGTGGCCGGGCTGGAGGCTTTTGCGATTTCAGCGTTGATTCAGAGCGAGCGCCTCTGGACCCTGCCCGCCAGATTGATCTCCCTCATGTTGCTGTGTCCAACTTCTCGGCTGTCAGGCCCTGGAATTACAAAGTCCGAGGTCACATTTTTTAATTTCATTTGAATGTTGCTCACATCTCATTTTGTGGCAGGAAAGCTTACTGCGGCTTCTCTGGAAAGAAGCCTGCCATTGTGATTGATGAGTCATATGCGCTGTGGATCGGAAATTTGACAGATGCGGATTGCACTTACGAAGCTATGGAGCTCTTCGGCTTTGGGCGTGGAGCTTTTGAACTGAAAGAAGTCCGTCATAATCTTACTCTCAAAGAACCACATGTGCTTTGCAGTTCAAGACTGAATCCTTTGCTAGTCCTGTAAAATGCTGTTTGTCTCTTTCTCGTTTCAACCTGTCTTGTATTCTTTGCATTTTGAAGGTGAAATCAAGGACATCGTGCATGGTGTCCCCTGGCGCTTGGCCGATGATCTTGCATTCATCGCCTACAGCAAGGAGTTGGTGCCTCTTTGTCAATTTCTCCGAAAGCTGGCAGTCGACAACGGGTTGAGCGAAGTGCATGTTCCAGACCATCAGGTCAAACCGCGCATGGTTGAGGCCAGCCAGCCAACCAGCTCAGTGTGTAATTATCAGCAACTGCAAAACAGTTGTAGGCGTTCAGGCGTTCACAATGTTGTATGAACCAGGCCGACTACAGAATGGTAATATTGAAGAAGTGTGTTTGCCTACCAAAAAATAGACAAGTGGACATATTCCCTCCCTGTCATGTCCTTGGAATTTGAGCACCAACAAGCTACCCCCGCAGGGTGCTGCTGGTTCAGTACCTCTGTGCTTCCGGTACCAAGTTGATCCTGTTGGATCCATGGCGACAAATGTGTTCAAACCAGCCCGCGAGCAGACCGACTCTGAGTTGCGCCACTCCACTTTGGGGAGTATCTTTGTGGGGCACATGGACAAAATCATCAACAACAAGCGGGCATCAGTGGTGTGGGAGGCCTTGGAAGAAAACAGCCAATTGACATTTTGTTGCGATTCATCACCACGGGGTGGAAAAGTTTCAAAGTTTTTTGAACGGTTCCTGAGGTTTGAAGGTTTCAAAGTTGTGTTGACAGCAGTTCCTCACACAATCTTTATTTGTCAGGTGGATGTGCAAACATCGCCAGCTACGATCAAGGTCTTGAAGCCCAAGGTTTTCTTGACTTGCAGCATTCGGCTGCCTTCGCAGACGTGGTGCAATTTGTCAGTCTAGCCAGATGGCCAGCATGCATCAGAAGGAAAGGTGCTCTGGTCTCTGTGGCTGGCGGATCGGCCAGTTCAATTTTTTTCATTTAAAGCAAGGAAGTCTGAGGCTGCCTTGATGTGATTCCAGAGTGAACTTCGTTTCACCCTACCTACTAATTGAATTTCCTTTCCAATGGCACGGGTAGCCTCAGCAATCATTTCTCCAGCTGGCAGTTCGATGCGATGGACCTGTCGTTCAGTTCCAAAATGAATGGTTTCAAATATGTGTTGACAAGTGTGCTTGTGAGTCTGAATGCGCCAGCCGTGTACCGCCTGCCGCATTACTTGCAAAGTGTCATAAGCCATGTGTGGTCCGACAAGAATTTTGAACGATCAAGGTGTCTGCAGGTTAATTGTGTCTCTGTGTGATCGTTGTTTCGATGCCAATCTTTGCGGCGGTCGACCAGTTGAGCGACGACGAGGAGTCGCATAAATTGATATAACTTGATCCACACATTTCTATAACTTGATGCACCCATTTCTTAACCTAAAGTTTGTTTGCATTTGTTCCCCACCTGCCAGGTGAGGGTTGTTAGATTTTATCACAGTTGTTCTCCTCCTCCTCCTCCTCCTCGGCTAGCTCGTCCTCCTGCTCCTGCTCCTCCTCCAGTTTCTCCTTGACCATGTCTGCATACACTTCCACCTCCACTTCCGCCGTGCCAACTCGTCGCCAAGCTCTTCGCCAACGTCCGAGCTCAGTGTGCACTGCTGGACCTCAACCTGGGACCTTCCCAGCTCAGTGGGCACCGCTGGACCTCAACCTGGGACCTGCCCAGCTCTGTGTGCACCGCTGGACCTCAACCTGGGACCTTCCCAGCTCTGTGTGCACCGCTGGACCTCAACCTGGGACCTTCCCAGCTCAGTGTGCACTAATGGACCTCAACCTGGGACCTGCCCAGCTCAGTGTGCACCGCTGGACCCCAACGGCCAGATAGAATGCCAGAAGATATGCCAGATAGAATGTCAGATAGAATGCCAGAAGATATGCCAGATAAAATGCCACGAGATATGCCAGATAGAATGCCAGAAGATATGCCAGACAAAATGTTAGAAGATATGCCAGGTAGAATGCCAGAAGGCATGCCAGAGAGAACGCCAGAAGATTTGCCAGATAGAATGCCAGAAGATATGCCAGATTGAATGTTAGAAGATATGCCAGATAGAATGCCAGAAGGTATGCCAGAGAGAATGCCAGATAAGATGTCAGATAGAATGCCAGAAGATATGCCAGATAGAGTGCCAGAAGATATGCCAGAACATATTGCAGAAGATATGCCAGGTAGAATGCCAGAAGATATGCCAGATAGAATGCCAGAAGATATGCCAGATAAAATGCCAGAAGATATGTCAGATAGAATGCCAGAAGATTTGCCAGTAACAAAACGTATAGATGTCATGGTGGGGATAACTCGAAGTAAAGCAATTTGCCCACAACGTATTTTGATGTTTGGCGTTTAGTCAATCCCCTGTTGTTTGTGTTTTGGATTTTGACAGGAGACACAGCCAACAAGGCCGGCGCCAAAGTCGGTTAGGAAGTCAGCCTTGAAGAACCCTAGCCCAAGCAGTGCAGCTGTGCTGGCGGAGCCGAAGATGAAAGCAAAAGCTAAAGTAAAAGCAAAGGCAACGGCAAAGGCAAAGGCCACGGGATCTGGGAAGAAATGCCAAGAGAAGAAGACACCCATGAAGCGTCCAGCTGCTGCTGCTTTGGCCGAGGGTTCAGCTGAAGCTGAGACTACTGCCGCCCCTGCTGCTGCGGATGGTGATGATGGTGAAGGCACTGTGTTTTCTCTCCGCTTCCATGATTTTCTGCTGCTCTATGCCAAGGAGAAGAGTCAGGAGGTTGCGGAGATAGCGGTTAAGCATTTGAAAAGCGGCCAGACCGTCGACAAGGTCAAGAGCATTGTGGCCCCTCGTCAGGGCATGTTGAGACATTCCAGCCTCTACTAAAATGTTGGTTCCCACCTTCAGTATGAGTTTTCAAGTCTCTCTTCATTTATTGTAAGTTTCTTTGGCATTTCTCTTCCCCCCGAATGTCAATGTCTGTTTTTCAACTATTTATCGATGGGCTTCCATTGGCCGTGTCGGTTTGCTGTTTCCCATGTCCTCATTTTGATTGGTTCAATGTTTGTCTCTCATGGTTTAAGGGTGGTCTGCTTCGTGCACTCTATGAGCGCGAGTTGGAGAAGAGGGGCATGCCTGTTCCGGCTCCTGCTGCTGCTGGTGCAGCTGCAGCAGATAAAGCCGGTGCAGCTGCAGCAGATGCAGAGGCTGCGGAGATGGTCGCTGCTGGTGAGGCCGAAGGTCCTTCGGAGGCTTCCCTTGCCGACCCAGAAAATGAGGGTGAGGAGGAAGATGAGCCGTGGGCCGATGATGTTGAAGTTGTTCCGGAGGATGAAATTCCTGAGGAGTCTCAGAATGTGGATTAGCCCGGTGGCCATAGACTTTTGCGTTCAGAAAATTTGGCTTTGGGTGTTGTGGCTGGAACGCCAATTCTCCACCTTCCAGCTTGGCTGGTTTTTGACTTCCTTTCTGAAGCGATGACAAAGCAGAGTAAAAAAGGCGACATCGCCAACACGGTCCTGGCAAACTCTGTGAATCTCATCAAGGTTGTTTTGTGTCCTGATGATGGAAATGCAGCGTGTTCAATTTGTTGCTGCTAACGTATTCTGATTGAGGATGTTGATGCAGCTGCTTACTGTCCTTTTTCAAAGCCTGGCCATGTCTTTTGCAACGAGACTACCTTTGAGCGCAGGGTTGATTATGATAGAATCTAGTTTGTCGGCTTCGAATCTCCATTGCCTTCAGGCTCAGGCTGAACTAATTTTGTTGGGGTTTTGTCGTTGCATTGCCATGGTGGCAGCGCAGTTGGTCCTGCTCATCGCTGCTTGGGTCAAAAAGCATGATGAAGGCTTCTTGAGCCATGAGTCACAGATCCAGCGATTGGAGATTGTTCTATCCATGATCTTAGGGCAAGTTGGTTTGTCGGCAGCAGGGCAATCTCTTCTGACACTGTGGCAGGCCATCGCCCGGGCAGATTGGATGCAAACTGCCGGTGATGATGGCGTTTCCGTCGATGAGTGCACTTGGTGGCCTACTGCCTACTTGGCTTCATTGGATCTTCCTGATAGATGCTATGGGCTTTGGGTGGTGAAGCACGCATGGAATGTGGAGGATATCAAAGATCGCCTGCCCAAAGCTTTGGATTCCCTCAGGGAGCTACGTCGATATGCCCAGCAGCAACCAACCTTGCCCACCGATGATTCTGAGAACAAGGGTGATGTGCACACTGCGTTGCTTGAAGCGCATCGAAGCCTTGAGGATGTGTATGAGTTTCTGGGCTGTCTCCCAGCTTTGAAGCCTCCGTTTGGTGTACATTCTGCTGAGTCTGACTCAGACTGAGTTTGGATATTTAAAGATAGAACGTCTTGGCCAAACTTGAACGCGATTCCAAGAGACACATCACAGCGTGGTCCAAAACAGTGCTGCGGGTTCTGACACAGATTTCACGTCGTGCATTTAGAGTTTTGCAAGGGCATGAAACAAACGTTTGGCGTGCTTGAAAGTGTCAAGACAGAAGGATGGAAGCAAGTCCAACAGCTTTCAAAATTTAATTATCAGTTTTCACAAGACTGTTGGGGCTATTTGCCCTCGAGGCATTCTGTGCTGGAGGGGCCTGGTTTCCATTTTGATTTTGCATGCAAAAAAAATCATTTTGAAAATATTTCGCATTGATGACGCCAGAGAGAAATAGATAGATCGATAGATAGATATTAGAGACAGATAGACAGATAGATTAGATAGACAGATAGGTCAGATAGATAGTAGATAGATAGATAGATGGATAGATAGATAGAAAGATAGATAGATAGGTAGATAGATAGAAAAATAGATAGACAGATAGACAGATAGACAGATAGACAGACAGACAGACAGATAGTAGATAGATAGATAGACAGACAGACAGACAGACAGATAGATAGATAGATAGATAGATAGTAGATAGACAAATAGAGAGAGAGATAGACAGATAGATAGATCGATCGATAGATAGATAGATAGTTAGTAGATAGTAGATCGTAGATAGTAGATAGATAGATAGACAGACAGATAGATAGATAGATACATAGTAAGATACATAGATCAAGAGGGAGCTGACTATATATTGTAATATATAAAAAATGTTTGTAATGATTTGTCACAAAGGACCAAAAAGATACAATTAGAATTTTTGGAGGGAAACAGTTTTTATATATATATATATATATAATCATATATATATAAATATAATACTTTAAGAATGGCTCAAACCTAAAAGGAACGGAATCAATGCGCTTCCCTGTGAAATGTGGCTGAGCCTTGTGATAGATGGTTTATCACTTTGCCCCTCCCGAGCCCTGCCTTTAATCAAAACTTACTGTGAAGCTCAGCCTGCTCGGGTCTGACTGTTTGTGTCCGGTGACTGGTACTGGTCTTAGAATAGCAGCTGGCTGCAGGTGCTGCGGTGCGAAGGGTGATTACCTTGATCGCATGTGCTGCTGTCATTCTCCCAGTATGTGTAGTCTAACACTCACCACAACCATTTTCTTATAGTGCCCTGGCTTTGAGCAAGGTTTCAAACTTTGCACTCACCGATGCACCCAGATCTTGGAACACCCTTTAGTTTGAGACACCCTTTGGAAGGAAAAATCTATCTATCTATCTATCTATCTATCTATCTATCTATCTATCTATCTATCTATCTATCTATCTATCTATCTATCTATCTATCTAATCTATCTAATCTATCTAATCTATCTAATCTATCTAATCTATCTATCTATCTATCTACCTATCTATCTATCTTATCTATATTATCTATCTTATCTATCTTATCCTTATCTACCTTATCTACCTTATATATCTATTCTATCTTATCTGTCTTATCTATCTTATCTATCTGATCTATCTTATCTATCTTATCTATCTATCTATCTATCGATATCGATTCTTATCGATCTATTATCTTATCGATCTTATCGATCTTATCGATCTTATCGATCTTCACGTACGATCTATTCTGCTTATCGATTCTATCTCTTTCTCTATCTAGTATCTATCTCTGTTATCTATTTCTCTGTCTTAGCTAATCATATCTCGATCTTCTTATCTTATCTGTCTTATCTATCTTATCTGTCTTACGTATAAGGCTTAAATTATCTTCGTATATCGTATATAGGAGCTATATATCTGCTTAATCTATCTATCCTATATAATTATCTATATCTATCTAATCTATCTAATCTATCTAATCTATCTATCTATCTAATCTATCTAATCTATCTAATCTATCTCTATCTAATCTATCTAATCTATCTATCTAATCTATCTAATCTATCTAATCTACCTACTAACCTATCTATCTAATCTATCTAAGCTAGCTAGCTCTAATCTATCTAATCTATCTATCTATCTATCTATCTATCTATTATCTAATGTCTTATCTAATCTATCTATCTATCTATCTATCTAATCTATCTAATCTATCTAATCTATCTAATCTATCTAATCTCTCTATCTATCTAATCTATCTATCTAATCTATCTAATCTATCTATCTATCTACCTACCTACCTACCTATCTATCTATCTATCTATCTAGCTAGCTAGCTAGCTAGCTAGCTATCTAGCTATCTAATCTATCTATCTATCTATCTATGTATCTATCTAATCTCTCTAATCTCTCTAATCTATCTATCTATCTATCTATTTATCTATCTATCTTATCTACCTTACCTGTCTTATCTATCTTATCTATCTTATCTATCTTATCTATCTTATCTATCTTATCTATCTAATCTATCTAATCTATCTAATCTATCTAATCTATCTAATCTATCTAATCTCTCTAATCTATCTAATCTATCTATCTAATCTATCTAATCTATCTATCTATCTATCTACCTACCTACCTACCTATCTATCTATCTATCTATCTAGCTAGCTAGCTAGCTAGCTAGCTATCTAGCTATCTAATCTATCTATCTATCTATCTATCTATGTATCTATCAAATTTCTCTAATCTCTCTAATCTATCTAATCTATCTATCTAATCTATCTAATCTATCTATCTATCTACCTACCTACCTACCTATCTATCTATCTATCTATCTAGCTAGCTAGCTAGCTATCTAGCTATCTAATCTATCTACTAATCTATCTATCTATCTATCTATCTATACATATCCTTTGTTAAAACTGAAAAAACAAAAACTACATGTCACGTGTGACAATAGATTATTCACCAAACGTGAATTGTCTTGCAATTCAAACGATTCTGCATATTGGTTCAAGTGGAGGGCGGGTGGGCCCTTGTGTCAATTTTTGCGGAGAGCCATGGGGTTCAGGAAGGTTTCTGACTTGTCAGAGTATTCAGTTTCTGAGTTGTTGGACTTGATCGAGAAGGCTACAAAACTGGTAAGGGACAAATTGGACAACAGTTGGGATTGTGGTGCCTCAGGTGTGTCCTCATCAGGCTACTCTGTGGTGGAGCCGGAGACTGCGGGAACCTCTTCATCAGTTGCGGTGCCCAGGAACGCTGCTGGGTTGAAGAGTCCATATACTTGTGATTTTCATTGCAAGTTTTGTCAGTCGCAGTGCTGTCGCCCGCATCCACACAAGAACCATGCATGCATTGAGCACCGAAAGTGGCGATGAGGAACATGCTGATCAGGCCGCAAAGTCAGGGTCTGAAGTGCGTGGCCTCAGGAAGCGATGGGCCTCCATGGCAACCACACACTCCCTTACTCCTCTTGCCGGTCATGAAATCGATGCAGACGATTTGTTTGGTCGAAGCAGTGAGGAGCAATTCAATTTTGAGCCGCCTCAGAAATTTTTGAAGACTGCACAGACAGTGGATCCGATCACTGTAGTGGATGTTGCAACAGATGATTTTCTGGGTGCAGGCAGTTCCAACAGTTCTAAGCCTTTGAGTTCAGGTCACAAGCATGAGCGTGATGCATTGCTTTCTACAGACTTGTCGCTGTTCAAGTATCCTTGGGAGAAAGGAAGATTGGCCGCCATTTTTGGGCCAAAGCCTACTATTAAGGTACCTGTGCCGAAACTGCAGCCTGGAGGTAGGAATTTGGTCCATGTGGATTTGACCGTCGGAGAAGGTGGACAAGTTGCAACCAGAACGGTGTTGAAGCCTGAGCGTTCTGAGACAGCCGCCTTCATGCAAGTAGTGAGAAAAGTTGAGGACATTGAAATTTTGGATGAAAAGGCAAAACGCAGAAAACATGCATTGGAAGGTTTTTGGCACCTATTGGCCTTTTCTATTTGCTCTTCTGCGGTGGGCCTAAAAGTGTCCGTGGAATCAGCAGCCGACACAGTGGCGCAGTGTGCTTGGCAAATTCTCGATGCGATATTCGCTGTCAAAAGCGCTGGTACACTGCTGAGACGATTGTATGCACTGCAATCCTATGAACAATGGTGTGTAAGCACTGTTGGGGAACACTGGATACCGGTGTCCGAGCGCCGGGTATGGAACTACGTCCAGTGGTTGCAGCAGACCAACGCCGCCGCGACAAAGGCGTCCAGCCTTTTGGAGGCTTTGAGATTTTCGTGGTTTCTCCTCGGAGTGGAGGGAGCCAGTGAAGCAGAACAAAGCCTGCGAGTGAAAGGCATATCATCGCAGATGAGAGCGGCCAAGCGCCCCTGGCGACCAGCTGATCTGCTAACTGTGGAAGAAGTGCTGGTCCTCCACAAGGTATTGGGTGACAACAACGAAGAGCTTGGCGACCGCCTTCTTTGTGGACATTGTCTGCATCTGCTGTACAGCAGATCGCGCTGGAGTGACCTGACACAGGTTGCCAACCTCTTCATTGATGAGGAGAAGCGCTACCTGGAAGTCTCCACCCGCGCTCACAAAGGTGCAAGGTCAGCTGAGATGAAGTCGAGGCTCTTGCCAATAGTCTGTCCGTGTCAAGGCATCAGTGATCAAAACTGGGCTGTCATCTATTTGAACTTGAGGGATCAGGCAAATTTGCAGCTGCCTGAACATGGCTATGGACCCATGATGCCAGCCCCATCGAATGATTCAGCCACAGTTTGGTGCAAACGTGCTTTGACTTCTGAGGAAGGAGCAGACTTCATGAGAGCAATCCTCAATGCTCCGAAGAGCGCAGAGAGGAGGGTGTCCACGCATTCTTTCAAGTCCACGCTCATTTCGTGGACGGCAAAATATGGTTTGCCAGATACCTCCAGGGCAGTGCTGGCGCGACACCTTTCATGCGCAACAGCCACAACAGCGGTCTACAGCAGGGATTTGATATCTCCGGTTTTGAGGGAGCTGGACACCATGCTGCAGGCGATGAGGTGTGCCTTGTTCCAGCCCGACAGGACAAGGTCTGGCATGGTGACACCGGCAGTGATGCCGACAGTGCCTGGCACGCCTTTCAGAGTGCCGCCAGTGCCAAGCACCCCCATGCCACCGGTTCCTTTGGCAACTGTGGCTAAGCAGGCTGATGCTGATGAGGAGTGGCAGGTGGTTGCTGAGGAGCGTGGTGCTGCTAGCCCTGTCGAGTCAGTTGCAAACAGCCCCAGAGTGCAGAGCAGCCCAGCAGAAGAGGTGGACAGCAGCAGTGAGACTACGGAAGAGGCCAGCGAGCAGAGCACGTCTGACAGTGACGTGGAGCTGGAGGAAGAAAGTGTTCCACATGATGTGGAGCCTGTGCTGAGGTACTTCATCAACGGGAAGTCGTTGGTCATTCACTGTGAACGTTCTGCTGGATTGCTGCGGTGTGGCCGCAAAGTATCCCCGCATTTTGTGGTGGTTTATGAACTCCACGGCATCAGGTGTTCCAGATGCTTTGACGTGTGAGAGTTTGCATTGAGCAGGCAGTGAAAAATGTGAGTGCTGAGCCACTTGAAGCTGTTGACACAGCTTGCAATGAACATTTAGGGTTCATGTGAACTTGAACCTTGAAGGTTAGGTTTATGAAACCTTGCCCATAATTTGGCATAGAGCTGTTGAAACAGCTTGCTTGCGCTGGCGTTGACACGTCAGTTGAATCAAATATATGTTGAAGCATATTGCATTATTGAGGCTCCAGTGAGAGATGTCAGCTGAAGCGACATGCGTTATTTGTGTGCATTGTTTTTCAACTTGCAACTTTGGTCATTGTCTTTTACCTGTTAGATTTTTGAATCTTCACATGTTGGCACATGCAGGAACAGTTGAACTGGACGTTTTCATTGTCAGTGACAGGTTTCTTTGCTTTGCGACTCTTGTCTCGTTGTAGGACATGGCTTCTTTGTCTGATAGCAGTGCGTACTTCAATGCCAGGGCAACTGAATACAATGTTCCTCCTGAGTTGATGACTGCTTTGAACGCTGCAGGTGTTACAACCATGGCTCACATGGCCTTTTCAATTGCTCGGCCAGGTCAGGAGTTTGATGAAAACAAGTTTGAAGATTGGTTGAGGCAGGTCAATGGAGGGACGTTGCCTTCAATGGGAGCCATTGCAGCTGCTAGGCGCTTACACTTCGAAGCTGAAATTGTACTTACAGCAACACTCAGGTCTTCTGTGGATCAACCTAGTGATTCTTCAACACAGAAACCTTTGCCGTTTGCAGAGCGTGTTGCAAGGATGGAACAGCTGAGGGGCCAATTCCCTGGACTAAACATCTCAGGTCTGAATGAGCCAGCTCAAGCCTTATTGGATGAGTGCGTTTTTCAGTATGAGAATAGGTTGCTACGATATATAGAGCCAGCAAAGTGCAACAGCAGGGAAGCAGAAGTCATGGTTGGGAAGTCAGATAGAAAATTGAGGATTGAAGCCAACAGCTTGTCAGTGAAGGAGTCAAGAAACACACCTGATGAAGATGTGAGCACAGCCTATAAACTACAACAGTGCTTGCGCAGACGTGCCGTTGCGTATGAATTTGCAAACCTGGTGTCTTTTTCAGTGCATGAGTCTTACATTGACCGTCTGATGAGAAGGTTGAACACTGACCCGCCACCAAATTATCAGGCGACTTCTTTGAACCAAATCCTTCGTGCTGACAGGGAAGTTTGGGTGCACCTTTCTCAGACTGTGGCAGACATTCGTCCAAATGACAGGAGAGAACGGCCATTAGACAAAGCCTTGACAGATGCGTTGAGTGATTATAATGTGGCTTTCCACCTTTTGCCTTTGCCTGTTGGCGGTGGACATTCCTATGCACCTTTCAGAAACAAGGAAGCTCAAAATCGAGGTGAGGATCCTGGAAAGGGTTACTTTGCAGGTCGAAAAGGTGGTAAAGGCAAAGGAAAGGCAAACTCCAAGGGCTCCAGTGTGGCGCCTCGAGGGATTCAAGGAGCCGTTGGTCGTGATAGCAGAGGCAGACCAATTTGTTTTAATTACAATCTATCGGAGTGTGATCAAGCTCCGGCTGGAGGCACATGCAAGAAGGGCAGGCACATTTGTTTCAAAGCAAATTGTTTCAAGAGCCATCAGTTTTGTGTTGCACACAAAGAGGAGATGCCGCGCCAAGCAAATGACTGACTTGACGTATGCCTTACAGGTTTCACTGAGGCAGACTGCATCATTTTGGAGCTGTTTGCAGGGACAGGTGGAGTGACTGCTTGTTTTAAACAATGTGGTTTTGTGAATTCAATCGCAGTAGACAAAACAAGAACACCTGGAGCGTTGGTTGCTATAGTGCCTTTGGATTTGACCAAGCATGAAGATCAGCAAGCAGTGCTTCAGTGGATTAAACATCCTGCGGTTAAAGGAGTCTTCATGGCCCCTCCATGCGGCACAGCTAGTGCTGCAAGGCAGATCAAAATCCCTGGGATGAATCCTCCAAAACCTTTGCGCACTCTTGAAGAACCCGATGGCATCTCCACTCTAAGTGGTTTAGATTTGGTCAGGGTAAGCGCTGCTAATGTGCTGTACAGCTTTTGTACGGAAGTGCTTGAACTTTGTTGCTTGCTGGATAAGTTATTCATGTTGGAGAACCCTCGCAACAGCCTCTTTTGGGTAACGACTGTTTGGAGTGAGTCAGACAGAGCAAAGCAATTGTATTTTCAGGAGCATCAAGCTTGTGGTTATGGCAGCAAGAGGCCAAAATGGACTAGGTTGACGGCAAACTTTCCAGAAGTCCATACTATAAATGCTGTATGTCCAGGAAATCATCAGCACGACAGTTGGGGTGTTGTACAACAAGGTGCCAAAAGAGTTTTTGCAACTTCACTGGAAGTTCATTACCCACCAGCTTTGTGTAAAGCCATTGTGCATGCGTTTATTCTTCAACTACTGCAAAGAGGATTGAAGTTTCAATCACAGCCATCGTTGCAACACTCTGCAAGAGCGGCAACGATGGAGCAGACAGCAACGTTAAAGCTTCCTCCTCTTGTTCCTCCGTTCAAATCGAAACTGGTGGCATTTTTCGAAAATGAAACCTTAGTTTGGCCACTTACCTTTTCAGTTTCAAAGGCTTGCAAACAACTGCACGTTTTTCAAGTGGGGTTCAAAGTGGACGTGAAGTGTTTGGAAGCGGCACCGGAAAGGAGCAAACCTGAAATTGTGGAGAGGTTGCATGCAGAATTACAAGCCTGGGGAGTAAATTTGGATTTGGCCGTATTAGCAGAAAGTTTCTGTTTCAAATTTGATGCCGTCAAAGTTTTTGGAATTCAATGGGAGCCACAAGAATTTTTGGAGCAAGCATGTGCTGTTAGCCATCCGATGAGTCCGGCCTTAGCCCTTCCGAGTGAACTTGCGGAGACGGTTGAATTTTGTGCCAGAGCTGGGACAGTAGCAGTAGCAAAACACAGACTGGAATTTTTCAAGTTTTGGCACAAGCGTGCAAAAGAACTTCAGCCAGAGGAGCTGGCGCTCAGAGAGTCCATGGATCCTGTTGTGGAAAAAGCAGTTAAAGGAAAGAAGTTGGCGTTGTTTAAAGAGATGCTGGATTACTACAAATATCCTGATCCGGGAGTCCTGGAGGAACTGATTGATGGGGTATCGCTTATTGGAGAAGTCCCCAAAACGGGTATGCTACCGTTCAAGTTCACCCCAGCGCTACTGACCACTGATGCTTTGCGCAAACAAGCTGAATTCCGTCGAGCTCAAATATTTGGAGATTGCAAAGGTTCAGGAGACATTGAGATTGACGCTGAAGTTTGGGGTCAGACACTGGAAGAGAGAGATAAAGGGTGGCTGATAGGTCCGTTAGACCCTTCTGAAGTGGCAGTGGACACTCCGATATCGAAGAGATTTGGTCTACGGCAGAAGCACAAGGTGAGAATGATAGATGACTACAGTGAGTCCTCCATCAATCAAACAGTTTTGGTTACGGAATCCCCGGTGCTTCACACGGTTGACGTTGCTTGCGCGTCGGTAGCGCATTGGTTTGCTTGTTGTGAGAAAGAAGAAACAAAAAGGGAACTTGTTGCTCGCACTTTTGACTTGGCATCGACTTACAGACAAGTCGGATTGAACGCTGAAGGTAGACAGTTTGCATACATCCGAGTTTTCAATCCGGAAGAGAACAAATGGGTGGTCTTTCAAGCTCAGGTGTTACCATTTGGTGCTGTAAGGAGCGTGCATAGTTTCCTTCGCTTAGCAAGAGCGGTCTGGTGGATAGGTACAGTGGGGTGCAAGCTCATGTGGTCGTCGTTCTTTGACGATTTTATAGTGCTGAGCCAACCGGAGCTGGCCAAAAGCTCCGAGCTTGCTGCGTCCTCACTTTTCAAGCTGCTGGGATGGGCATTTGCAGAAGAAGGAAGAAAGTGTATGCCGTTTAGTCTGGAATGTGAAGCGCTTGGAGTTATTTTTAATTTAACTGGGTCGAATTCTGGTGTATGTGCAGTTTACAACACTGAAGCGAGAGTTCTGGAAATAACTGCAGAGATCGACCGGATCTTAGAGCAAGGCCATATCAGTCAGGTTGAAGCGCAGAAGCTGAGAGGACGGATGCAGTTTGCAGAATCACAACTGTATGGGCGCACAGGCAAGCGTTGCATTGTTGCACTTCGTGAGTTTGCATGTAAAAGGAGATCCAAAATACAGAAGAGAGAGGCAATTTTTCTCAAACTGTTCACAAGCCTGTTGAACTCAGGTACCCCGAGGCGAGTGTTTTGTGAAAGCAAACATTCTGTAGTTATCATAACTGATGCTTGCTACGAAAGGGATGCAAGAGATAGAGTTTGCGGCCTTGGAGGAGTTCTGGTGGACACAGCCTCAGACCTAAAGTTGTTTTTCTCATGCCAACTTGACGAGGAGCAACGGAGGGTATTGGGAGAACCCAATAGGAAACAAATAATTTTTGAAGCTGAATCACTTTGTGCAGTCCTTGCGTACAAGTTGTGGGCTGAGTTCATTGAAGACAAGAAGAGCTTCTTGTATGTTGACAATGAGGGCACGAAGTTCAGTTTAATCAGAGGAAATCAGACAACTGCGCTGTGGACGCCATTGCTCAAGTTTTTGCTGAAATCGAAGTTGCAACAAACACCTTATGTTGGATATCTCGAGTGAGCTCCTACAGTAATTTGGCAGACGACCCGTCCAGAGGGGATCCAACAATTTTGCTGAATCTGGGTTTTACAGATGTGTCAACGAAAGCCAGTGATTGCTTGAGAAATTTGATGTTGTCAGTGGATGAACAGATGGGGAAGATGGCTGACAACAACGGCCCATTTGTGAAAAGAGATGCTCGTTCTTGACCTTCCTTGTCATTCCGTGCAATCACTCATTCAGCGTCAGCAGCTTCAAAGTTCTCAGAAGAGTGACGTGTGAGAATAACTACATGTCACGTGTGACAATAGATTATTCACCAAACGTGAATTGTCTTGCAATTCAAACGATTCTGCATATTGGTTCAAGTGGAGGGCGGGTGGGCCCTTGTGTCAATTTTTGCGGAGACCCACCACCTCCCCTACTTCCTCCTGTTTGACATTGTGGAGTCATTGGAACCTTTGGTTTTCACCTTAATTTCACCATTTCAGGACCAGTGGCAACACGCCATACCCGCAGCCAAGATGGCTGACAACAACGGCCCATTTGTGAAAAGAGATGCTCGTTCTTGACCTTCCTTGTCATTCTGCGCAATCACTCATTCAGCGTCAGCAGCTTCAAAGTTCTCAGAAGAGTGGCGTGTGAGAATAATATTTTCATTTTTCCGTAGATAAAAAAAATGTCGACCTATGGGAACAGTTGGATGTACAGATGGAACTACACGAAAGACCCATGGAAAAAGGTTGTCAAATTGCACATAAAAACCGGAAACTGATATGTATGACATGCGGAGCACATTAAACTGTGTTTGACCATGAAATGTAACATCAAATGGCGCTTGGTGACATGAAACATATCGAACTACAGTTGAAACTGCTGAAGTGGTTTACAAAAACCTGAGGTCACAGTGCTTAACAACACCATGACCTTGTTTTAACTGTACGATTTTTTCTGGCTGACTCACCGCCTTGAAAAATATGAAATGGTTTCGGGGTGTTATGGGGCGGAGGAGGGGCGACTAAATTCAATTGCATTTGCGTTCATTTTTGAAACGATACTGCGCAATGTTTCTTGTCATGTGCCACAAATGTTTGACTTGTGAAGGGTGGGGAACTAATAGGTTCGCCTGCATTTGCGACACATGTATAGTGCTAAGCAACACGATGTTCACTTGAACATGGGGAAAAATGTCATAGAATTCAAAAAACCACAGGGCCAACTCTTTTTTATCCATGAAAACCCGCAACGCCTGAAAAGGGATGTTCCCATGTCCAAAAATTGAAACATTGTCAACATGCAGCTGTTGTTAACGATTTAAGTTTACCAACAATTCTTTTATATTAACATTATTTTCATTGCTTTGAACGTATTCTTGGCATTGTACAATAGCCAGGTTCACTCATGGATTGAAAAACGCCACATTGATTTTCACGTCCTATGTGTATATAATAGTTTTGAGTGAACAATCAGTCAAACGTCCCGGATTCCACCAACCATGTCGTGGTTTTGCGGCAGAAACGTACCGGAGATAGACCCCATTGACATAGCAGACCTGAAGGTGGGGCAAATGGCGGGTTTAAATGGACGAAAATTGTTTATGTTCAAAGCACCGCTTCCCTTTGCGTGGTTCAAGAAAACTTTATCCTCCAAAAAATTGACTTGGCAGATTAGCGGGTGGGGATCATCCCCAGTGTTTTGTTATATAACTGTAGCATCACGGGCAATACCACCCAATGTGATCGTTTTTGGTTTCTGCGGTAAATCGAGATTCCTCTGCAGGAGCTATGGAACATGGCACATTTATAAACGATTTATGAACCAGAAGGTATAATCATGAACCCATTTGAACCTTCTCGTCATTACCCTAATCTGGATGTCTACCAATATTACCAATATCCAGTTGAAAAATCCCGAGTAGCGGTTGGAGGCCGATACTTCACAATTTTCATTGAAAAAATGGGATTGACATGTATGTGTCCCAGGACCCCCAAGTAACTTACAATTGTCTGCTTATGACATATTTGTACGTCTGAAACGAGCCTTGCTACCAAGTCCTGAAACAAAAAAAACGTGTTTGGTGTCCCTAGGACCTAGGACAATTTTAGGCCTTTCGCTTTTCCAATGAAGTGATTCAACCCAACGCTAAACCCGCAATTTCTCAAACCCACATGATATGATATTCCAGTACACCCCAGTGAAAATCCATATCATATCATGGCCAAGCATTACCAACCAATGGTTGCCAATGGTTATCAATGGCTACAATCCAATTAATGTTAGTAAAACAATGTCATAAACCAGCCCTTAAAATTGATGGTTTCAGTCCCACCCACGTTTGGTGAAATATTGGGGATGGTTCAAGCTGTGGCCCGATGGAAGTCGTCCCCCAGAGACTGGCCATGTGTGAAATGACGTGGGAAATCAACGTGCAAATGGTAGGACATGTGAGAAATGCACTTGAAATATCACATGTAAATGACCATATATCACAGATATGTATACAGATATACGGTATTATATAGATCATGATCATAGACACAGAAAGATGTGCGTGTTTCTGTACATGCAGATGCTAATGTAACTTTCTGCGAGTCAAGAGTTCGGAGCATGACTGGCCACTGTGGTTTGTGTGTCCGGATGGTTGTTCCAAGGTAATCGCAGTCCAACTCAAAAAAACAAGTTGATGATCCAAGAAATCAAGATAACCCACCTTTTATCCAAACTGTTTTTCTGGGGGACAACCCACTGCCAGTGGTTTCCATCATATCCACTGGTTCACGGGTTCGCCCCCTTCGACTGGCAGCCAATGGTCCGAGAACAATTGCTGGTGCCTCGGAAAGCAAGGGACCAGATTTTCTGTATTTTTTTTGCTGTTATACTAACACCAAAAAATCTCGAAGGTCATATTTTCCACTCATTTAGTAGGATTTTGCCAACTTCTATCTTTCTGGGTTTTGCTTTAAACAAAACCATCCAGTTTGGATGGATAATCATGACCCATACCCAAACGGGAGGCTTGTAGCACCATTTGCACGCACACTTCAAACTTACATCGCTCAAATCTTGGAGTCTTGGACCCTCCAATTCACTGAGGGCAGGTTTTGGATGATTCTGAGGATGGTTGTACTGGCAAGGTTTTTTTGGTAAATCATATCCATTTATCGTGGACCAATATCCATTATTTAATATCCAATAATGGTAATAACAAGGTTTTTACATTTTCCCGTGGACCAATCATCGCGACAGGTTGTTTGGGTCCCCGGTTTCGCGCCAGGTTTGGTGCTGTGGATGATGAAGTCAAGGCATCGAAAATGTGAGGTGCGCGGCGCCGCGGCGCGGCTCGTTTGAGTTTCTTTCAAAATGGGACATGGGTATGGGTCAATACCTATTAATACCATTTTTAGTGGGATGACCATCCATTTACCAGCTATTTTGATGTTCACCAGGGGTACAAGGTTTTGACACACTGCCACATGGGAAAAGTTGCAATTTTCATGGGGAAGAGTTTGATGAGGTAAGGCTTTTAGATGTTTTAGTCGGTTTCGGGGATTTTGAGACATGACATACTCCATTCTAGTTGGGTTTGTACAAAACTAGGACAATTATATACCTGAACTTTGATGGTTTATCATCAACTTCCCAACTCAAATTGCAATTCAAATGGGTTATATCCCATTTTCAGTCACATCCATTTGTTGCGCTTCCTCGTGTTGTGCTTCAACTTTTAAGACCAAACAATATGGCCGGCTTCGACCTCTGGCGCCCAGCCAGAGAGACACCTGGAATTTTCCTATCGGCAAATTCCCTTCGTTTTTTTTCTTTACATGGGAAATGCCAATAGAAAATATGGATAGTACCCAATGAACATGGAGCTTTTTGAAGGGAATTACCTCAAGTTGTGTCTCCACTTTCATTGCTTACTATCCATTGGTGAATACGGTGGAAAAGCGTAGTTTAACTCTCTTGGTCTCCATGGCTCATTTTGTGCATCACACGCTAAAAAAAGGTGTTGATGATCATCCCATTGAACGTCATGACATCCTTATGAAGCTTAAATAGAAACTTTATTTGGAAAACAGATACTTGAATCATCTAGGTAGTTTCATCATATTTATCATCATTGTTGCACAATCATCTTGTTATGTATATCATTATCCCCTCATTAGTCTACATTTGTGCTAAGTGATTTCTTCCAGCGATTTTGTTTCATATTCCCCCCAATTTTCCGGGAAAAAAAAAGGGGTTTGTCTGAAAACAGTGTACCTGTGATCCCATGGTGTCTCAACAGAACCAGTTTTTTGACCCAGCGTTTCTTGGTTGTTTTCCATTCTATCCCCATTGTTTGTTGCTGAAAAACCCCCTGTTTCAAGGATTTGGTTCAATCCAAGTTCTGCCATTGTATCCCCGACATCCACCTGGTCCATGAATGTACCCAGCTCTTGATCTTTAACGAAACCCCAAAATGTGTGCATATACCCCAAATCCTTTGAATCCAATGATGTCCCAAATCGCCGCCATAGCCATTTTCTTGGTGAACTCGTCGCTGTGGCCCCACTGTAATGATGGTGGGCGCTGGCCAACAGAAGATTGTGAGCCTTAGCTTAGTGAATGACTTTAATTCATCCAGATGTATGTTCATATAGATATGTATACAGATCTATGTCTATATAGATCCACATGAGCCATGAACTCTCCATTTCTGGTTGGCTGAGCTGTCAGGTGGCAGCAGAACGGATGCTGCTGGAGGCGGTTGTGTCAAAGCTGGGCTAATTTGTATGGTATACTGATATAGAGTCTATAGAGTGTATCCATGAGAATTAGGTGACCTGGATGATCTGAAAGCACAGGCACTAAGTGTCCCTCCCAGTTGAACATTGGTTCCCGGTGTCCAAAATGGGGAAGCCATGGGTTCCCGAGTCGTCCAGAGGAACCCACAGCAGACCTGTCGCTGGCGTGAGCCCCAAAGACATCAAGAGAAGTCTGTACCTCTCAATTTTTTTTTTCCGGCTTCGGCTCTAATCATCCGGTCATGATGAAAATGGGCATATTAAGTGGTATATTCCCCATTCGCTAGTCCGTGTTGGTGAGAAAGCATGAGCTTCTGGTTCCCGGTCGAGGTTTTCCACTGTGCTGAGGCTGGTTTCCCTGCTTCGTGGGGAGAGCCACAAATGTCGGCACCTTAGCCCGATCTCATGCTGGCTGCCGGCAGGAATGCACCCCCAACGGCTGGGGATCTCCTTCACCGTGCCTCCAAAGCCAGTTCTCCTTCAAGGATCAACTTGTCTGACGCTGATAACAGTTGTGAAGGGAGCCAGGTGAGCCACTTTCGTCAGTGGTTACCAAGATTCAGTGCTTGAGCTGGTGCTTTCAAGTTGATGGCCGCCTTTCTGATGCTTTGAACAGCCGGCTTTGTGATAAAGATGGTTTGTTGAAAGCAGGGATTTATCGATCTATCTCTAATTTCCTCCCAACATGTTCCAACATCTAAATCTTTATCCCAACTATTTTCTCAACCATTTTCTGGACTCAAACCTGTGTGTTTTTCCAACGTGTTCTGACACCATCCGCAGTTCTCTGGTCCAGTCCCAGGCGTGTGTTCCTGGGACCCGTGGGGGACTATGACTCCATTAGGGTCGTGAAGGTGGGTGGGTGTAAGGTTAGCCATGCCCAAGTTGCAGAAATTCACAGTATATTTGGGTATGGATCAATACCTATAGATACCATTTTTAGTGGGATGAACATCCATTTACCAGCTATTTTGATGTGAACTACAGGGGTACAAGGTTTTGCCCTCATTTTTCATTGAACTACACTTTTTTTTGCTTCAAGAAAGTGTGCGTAACATGCTGTTCCGAAGGTCTTACACTTTGAACCATACTGACCATATTGTATAGGCACGGTATGCACCATCTTCGCCAGCAACATCTATAACTCCAGAGTGAATCATATGCGGAGGTAAAACAATTCCTCACTTCCACTCTCTTTTTGTGTCTAAACCATCAAAGTTTGCGAAAAGTTTTTTTTGGTATCCAGATCATCCATGATTATCCATGATCATCCAAAGTATGCTCCCTGTTTTTCCAAGCCCTGAAAGCTGCCAGGACCAAAATGACATCCCAGTCTGCCTGGTCCAGATGCGTAAGGGCCATGTTCCCGCTCTCATCGCTGCCAGGAGGGGCGAAAGGTTTCGTGTTTGTTGGCAAATACATAGGCAGTATGATACACTACTAATATCTAGAAACACACATCATATACTAGTATATATATATATAATTATATATATATATATACACATGCATACATAAATCGGGTTGAACATGCAAAAACGCAAACCATTTTGATATTACCAGGGAACTCTATGGGGTTTTGACACTCCAGGCTCAAGACAAGCTCGCTGCTCGCGGAAGGATCGGGATGTCGGGTTTGGATCTTCCCCGAGAAACCATGTTTTTGAGCCATTTTTGGTGGAGTTAGACCTCCTTTTTGGGCCTTTTTGGTTCTGCAGAGAAAAGCCACATTTTGTAGGGTCCATGTTGAGACTTGTTACCCTCCGGTAAACTAACATAACTGTGGAAAATCACCATTTTCAATGGGTAAATCCACTATTTCTATGGTCATTTTCAATAGCTATGTAACAAATTTCCAGAGGGTAAGTTTGAGGCATGTGATTCAAAAGTTGATAGATTCCGCCATTCTGTCCAGTTGGAAACTTGCTCCATGGCTGCAGGACTCAAGGTTGTGCTGAACAGCAACACAACGCCAGAGGCAGGTCCCGGCAACGTCACCGACAATTCAATATGAGCTATGGTCAATACTCATGGTTAATAACCATTAATAGGGGCTAGTCATCCAATGGTTCATAGGGATTTATAATAACAATTATAAGGATCCTTATTATGGATGGGATGACCATCAACCATCAGTTTGTGATGGACATCCAAAAGTTAAAAGGAATTATTAGAAGGATGAATTCTGACCAGGACTGGCAATCTAAAAGAATTTTGGGAATTGGGTTGAACTCCAGAAGGCTGTTGAAATCAGGGAGTGGGTCGAAATCAAATCGATTTTTCCAATGAAATGGACCAGCTCTGGTGTCTGGTGCAGATGGCTATGGGTCAAAATTGGGTGCCCCAATGAGTAGATTGAGTAGATGGTCAATAATAAACCTACCCTCTGGTAATTTAACATAGCTATGGAAATCACCATTTTTAATGGGAAAATCCACTATAAATGGCCATTTTCAATAGCTATGTTAGTTTACCAGAGGGTACTAAAATCTGTGGTCCCTGCGGAATGGCTTGACCCCTCCCCAGATTGGGGTCATTCCTCAGGTGCCACGGAGTTTGGTGGGCTACAAGTTCCAAGCAGAGGAACGTGCGGCGCTCTTCAACCTGAGGTGCCAGGCTTAGGTCGTACGGGTCTGCCACGGCGTGGGTTTCCCATGGTTTCCAGTGAAGATTTTCCCAAGAGAAGCCGTGAAAATGGACGGAGATTGCTACTTGTCTGGTAATGAAAAATTGCTGAAAATGGACATTCCCAACTTTTGGCGATGGTGATTTTCCATTGGTGCTCAGTGCTTCCATTCCAAAAACTCAGCAGCTGCTCCCTTGAAAATGTTTTATAGCCTGCAGGTCCCAGACAGACCTGAACGGAAGCCCGTGCACCATCTTGTCCTACGACAAGGTGGCCAGGGCCAGGGGAGTGGATCCCAACGGGAGTGGAAAATCCGAGGATTTTGGGTCCGATTCCAAGGGATTCCAATGGTATAACCATTAAAATCATTAAAATGACCATTAAATGACATTGAATGGCACCCCATTTTCAGAGCCATATTAGGGTTGGAACACCATCGATGTGCTGTGATTTCTGGGCATGCTTGCCGCTGGAAGATGAAGACTACACATGCTCAGTCCATTTGTGGCTTCCTGTGAGGGGATTTAGGTTTGCCACTACCTGAAAATGGGCAAGTGTACGCGTTCAATGGGGGGGTTTCGAAAGCATTCGACTGGATGATCTATATTTCTAGATGGTTGTTGGACATTATGCCCACAACGATGGGGTGATGTCTTATTCTCACATGGGACATTTCTTCATCCCTCGAACACCATAAGCTCCCAGTTGATTCACAGGCACCATTTGCGATTGATCACTGTTTTGGTGACCCTTCGATTTGTCAACCGTGCGTTTTCTGAATTCTGAGGCTATCTTTCTCCAGAGTTCATCATCCTTTCGAAAGAACACCTTTTCCATGCCCAATCGGAAGCATCCGAACAATCCAGTGCAGTCCATCGTCACATATGGATCAACCAACCCTATTATTGTTACTGTTATTGGTTAAATCATGTTAAATCCATGAAATCCCAATTCGCTGCTTTGGTGACTTAACGTAGCTATGAAACATCAGCACATTTAAGTTCCGCAAATCGCCATCGTCATCATCATCATCATCATCATCATCACCATCACCATCACCATCATCATCATCATCATCATCATCATCACCATCACCATCACCATCACCATCACCATCATCATCATCATCATCATCACCATCATCACCATCATCATCATCATCATCATCAGCATCATCATCATCATCATCATCATCATCATCAGCAGCAGCAGCATCATCAGCATCACCATCATCATCAGCATCACCATCATCATCATCATCATCATCACCATCATCATCACCATCATCACCACCATCACCATCATCATCATCATCACCATCATCACCATCATCATCATCACCACCATCATCATCATCACCATCATCATCACCATCATCATCATCATCACCATCATCATCATCATCATCACCATCATCATCATCACCACCATCATCATCATCATCATCACCATCACCATCATCACCATCATCATCATCATCAGCATTACCAGCATCATCATCATCACCACCATCATCATCATCATCATCATCACCATCACCATCACCATCATCACCATCATCATCACCATCATCATAATCATCATCATAATATATATATATCATAAATGGGCCATGGTTTTCATGGAAAAAAACCATAGCTATGCCTACTGCTATGGCTATGACCAGAGGGCCTTTCAAACATCGTCCGTCACAGGAAGCCTCGCGCTGGCTGGTCCGGCTGGACCTGGAGGATCCCGCGGACAACGAGATCTTGGTCTCCGAGAGCAACCTGCTGCCGCTGTGGCCCAAGGCGAGTGCTGATTGGATGCTGATGGGATGGGATGGAGATCTAATGAATCCAGATGTTTGGAGTTTTTTGTTTTTTTAGAATTCATGAACATCCCACAATTCAAAAAGGTATCCCAGAAGCCATAAATTCCCTTATCCTCAGGTTTACTGTATTCCATTCTCCCAGCGTCAGAGCTTTACCCTCGCAGACCTCCAGCTCTGACAACGGGCACAGCGGGCACAGTCCGGCGAACGAGCCTTTGGAGCAGAAGGATGGGGAACACCAATAGAAATGCAAAGTGATCGAATCACAGTTCCCATTTGGAGGGTCAAGCACCACTGACTTGAGCAATTTTGCATGAGTTTGGTTGTCGCTTTGGGGTAACCCGGTTTTTGTTTCTTACAAGGAGCAAATCGCTTGCACTGCTGTACAAGCTCTCCTGCAGGATGATGTCATGGAGGAAGCTCATGGAGAGACGCCTGAGCAGATGGATGGAGAGGGAGAAAGAGCTGAAGATGGAAGTGATCATGAACAGGAGGACGCCCTGGGAAGGATCTGCTGTTGTGCCTCAATCGTCGGTTGCTAGCTGCAGCTAGTGCTATTGATGGATATTTTAGTGATGGATTCCTGGGGTTATTAGTTGCAGAAAGAGACCCGAGGGACTTCTTAAGGATGGGGGGCTGAGCCAGCTACGCGGAATCTTGGAGATGTGCCCAGCAAGCTACCCAGCAAGTTATTCTTGATATGCCCAAAGAACATGGACCTGGGCGTTTTCTTTGTATTTCGATGAGGTAGAGGTTGCTTCACAGACAAAGAACCGGCATGAAAAGGCAACACTTGGATGAACAAACATGGCAACAGCAAAGAAGAATCACCCATTTCTGCATGATTTTCCCAACATGTATGAATCCCTCGTCAAATTGGATTGGCCTTCTATCTCCAAATTCTCTTGGTATCCTCATAAGTTGCTGATATCAAAGTCAAATCCCCAATTTTGCATTCGCGATATCCCCATAGCTTGTTGGTTGTATCAACTTTATCGCTGTCAACCTTGTGTAGTTGAGTTTTGGTAACCCCTAGAAAGACAGAATAGTAATTTGTATTTATTTTAAAATAGTAGAATTTCATTCTTATGATATGCATGAGCTCCGATATAGCACTATAGGAATTATATACATCGAATTACATTTCTTTTTTGTGAGGTTGCCACATATATATATATATATGTATATACATACACATACATATATATATACATATATATATTATATATATATATATCTATGCATATATATAGTTATATATACATTGCATATGTAAATATATATTTATATACACATATAGGTAGGTATATATACATATGTATATATATGTATATACATATATATATACATATATATACACATTGGTATATATGTACACAGTTGAATACGTACATACGTACATGCATATATATATATACATTCATGATTCATGTTTCCAAATATCATATTTTTGGTTATGTTTTGTATAAATTTCTTGGTCATATCAAGGCATATCTCATGGCCGCTGCTCAGGAGGCTCGAGCCAAGGTGCCAGCGTTGCACCGGGGGGGTCATGTGGGCACGGGAATCTTCATGGGCAAAATGATGATACTCCACAGTAGATTATAAACTCAATGGTTATGTTTAACGGTATATCATGGAACCTCATTGGATACCGAAGAATATTATATATATGATATATGATATGGGTTTGTCGGAAAAGACATTTTTTCGCAAAATAGATAGCAGATAGCACTTTCAGTGGGGGAAATGATGATAAAAAACCCGCTGGACTTTTGAGGTGCCGGGGATTCGAAGATGATACCGGAGGGGTTGGATGTACATATACAGACAGATAGAGATCATATATAACTATGTGATTATATAGATTTGTTATATCAGAACTTATATAATAGTTACTATCTGTTATATTTATATATACTATCAGATATATATGTACACATATACAAACACATATCTCACGAATCTTGGAGATTTGTCACACCATTTGTTTTTCAAAAAAAATGCAGCTAGGACCTTAAGTTGTAGGGGGTTCTTCTCAAGTAGCCACTGTCATTTGGCTAGGGGTCAAAAGTATGACAAACTTCTCAACATGGATAAAATGCAGAGTTTATATAATATCAATCACTGGAACATTGAAAAAACTGCTGGTGCATTGGTAACCCATTTAAGCCATCTCCATTTGCTACTCAAGATGTCATTTTTCGCCAATTTATCCGATGGTTGAGTCGAAACGCCAGCAACGATTTGTGCCCAAAACCATAATGGGTTTGTCTGATAATTGAAGTGCACTAAGTGTACCCCAAAATTTGATGCAAAATTTCATCATTTTCCCAACTACCGACAAATCCCTGGATTCGTAGGGTTAAGCCCCCCTTTTCAGACACAGAGCAATATGATATATAGCTATTAAAATCCCATAGCATATTCCATGATGTGCTCCCTGTGGTAATTTAATAAATTGCTATGGATAATTTCAAAACACAGGAACTCATCAAGCTATAGCTGGGCCATCTACCCCATAGCAAGCTGTAAGAAATTACTAGAGGGTATACAGCATTAGTAGCTACCCATACTATATATTAGTGAATCATTATGATTTATCCAGATATATGTTTATATATAGAGATATCCCAATTATAGTCCCAATATAGGGCTAATTACTCAATTATGATATATAATAGTCCATATAAATCAATCCCACATTATATATCAATTATATATGTAATCTCAATTTACTGTATTTAATCGCAATTGTAGCAATTATTCAATTTACGCCAATGATACATTTCATCCCATTTCATCCAGATGCTTCCGGTTTGGAATCTCCGGTGACTCGCGTTTTTTGCGCCTTTGAAAAGTCTCAGGCTTCGCGGGGAAAGGTGAAAGCATCTCATGCCTGGATCCCTAGGGATTCGCCGGAGTTTAACTGTGGTGAGTTCACCCCGATGTTTCAGGGACGTATACATTGGGTATACCATATATGATATACCCATTCAGTTCACCACATACACCAAAAAAAAGAACCATGGTGACTGAACTCTGAAAAATGGTGATTTTTTTACCATGCAAACTTTTAGCAATCTTTTTCGAATATAAATGAATGGTTATGTTTATAAATCAATATATACATAGATAAATCATGGCCAAATCCCCACAGACTGGTAAGATGACAACTGTCATGCTAGTTGCCAGGGAATGTGGGATGAGCATCTATGATGATTTGAATCATGCTGAGATGATAAGTGTTTGTTTATTTAATCATTTATCTATCTATATATTTATCTATTTATCTATTTATTTATCTATATATTAATCTATATATTTATCTATATATTAATCTATATATTTATCTATATATTTATATATTTAGCTATATTTTATCTATATATCTATTTACATATTTATCTATTTATCTATATATTTCTATATTTATCTATATATTAATCCAATTATTTATGTATATATTTATCTATATATTTATCTATATTTCATCTATATTTTTATCTATATATTTATCTATTTATTTATCTATATAATAATCTATTTATGTATCTATATATTTATCTATTTATTTATCTATATAATAATCTGTTTATTTATCTATATATTTATTTATTTATCTATATATTTATCTTGATATTTTTATATTTGTCTATATATTTTTCTATATTTTATCTATATATATTTATCTATCTATCTATATATATATATCTATTTATCTATATATTTATCTATATATTTATATATTTATATAGATTTTATCTATATTTCTATTAAATATTTTTTTAATATTTTTATCTATATATTTATCTAAATATTTATCTATATGTTTATATATTTATCTATATATTGATATATATATATATATATTGATTTATATATTTATCTACATATTTATCTATATTTTTCTATATATCTATATATCTATTTATCTATCTATTTATCGATCTATTTATCTTTCTAAGAAAGTCTTTCTATTTATCTATCTATTTATCTATCTATCTAAATCAAATCTAGTCTAATCAAATCTAATCTAATCTATCAATCTATCTATCAATCAATCTATCAATCTATCTATCAATCAATCTATCAATCAATCAATCTATCAATCAATCTATCAATCAATCTATCAACCAATCTATCTATCTATCTATCTATCTATTGATCTATTTAACTTTTTGTTCTATTTATTTGTTTATCTTTTTATTTGTTTTATCAATTGATTTCATGATCTATTTATCAAATTTGACCCTCATAGTTGAACGTAAACTCCGTGCCTGCCCGGTTTGCTGGAACCAGCACCAGGCAGTGGTCGTCACTGGATTTCCACTATGGGATTCTGAAAGGATCACCGAGTGCGCTTTTTAGCACAGCTGTGGCTGAGGCAGTGGCTGCGACAGGTGTAGCCGCGTAGCCTCTGGTAAACGTTTACATGATGCATTGATGCTGATGCTGACGCAAACATCTGGTGTTTTGAGAGTAACTCCTTTTCATCGATAGCCCGGTGAGTTGAAGGGTTGCCGTGCTTCTTGGTGGCTCCCTTCAATCGCTGATTATCACTTGCATTTAAGTCACTTAGACCGCAGCTGGGGGCTTGTCATATATAATCCCGTGTTCAAATGGGTTTGCCTGAAAACAGGGCATCCAAAAATGTGATGGTCAATCTGCGATCAGCGACAATCCTTCCACAAAAAGAGAAAGAAGTAACACCATCTAACACCATGTAAATCCTTCGGAGAAATCAGGAATCATCAGGAATCATCAGGAATCAGCAGAAGGGGCATAGAAATTGAGACGAGACGCTGAAAAGTGAACACCTGGATTTACATCCAGTTGGCTTACATCCCATAGTCATCCCATTTTAATTACGAGTTCAAGATCTTCAAGTGGATCCCAAGTTAGAGTTTTTTTTTTTTCGCTGCTAAAATTTCATTTTGTGAATCATCATGAATTATCATGAATTGTCCGACATGAAAGTGGCCAAGTGGCCAAATAAATTGGGGATTCATCCGGATTCATCCAGAATTCATCCACCATTTCTGACCATTTCTGACCCCTGACCCACCCAAGGGGTCCCGACCCAACCGCTGCTGGCCGCAACAGGTACTTTGCTCGCTTTGGCGAGCTACGCACCATTTTGGGAGCTGATAAGGCCAAGCACGGCAAGAGGCGACGTTGGGGAAACGGGGATCCCCGTGGTTGGCGTCATGTCGTCATGCCGGCTCCTATGAAGAACATAAGCCATCCATCAATGAAAATCCATATGGATAGTTTTGGTGCTTCAAATCCGAGTTTGATGATTTTTTTTTTCACTCGCCCCATGGATTGGATTGCAGAAATTCTCCATCCTCAGGACTATTATATTATAGCCACAATGGGTGGGAGAGCTGTCATTTCTATCAGTCTATTTACCAAACATATTACCCTCAGTGATAGCTGCCATAGCTGCCATAGCTCATGCCGTCATCCGGGCATGGAGAGGGAACTGACTGTAGAATTTCCCCAAAGCTACAGTATTTGGGGCGTTTTTGTCAGAACCCGTCGGCGCAGGAAATTGCTTGTGGCTTACTGTCGCAAGATGAACGCACGACGAAGTCAGAGTCGTGTGAATGGCGCGGAGGTTGGGAGGGTGCTGAGGTCCGTTGTGTGATCTCTGGTGATGTGATTTCTTCAACAAAAATGGGGATTGAACGAGCACAGGATTTGACCGTTTGATTTTTTCAGCATGAGAAATTGGAGTTTACCCCACCATCAAATGGGGCTATTTGCCAACTAAAAAAAGGGGATTTAAAGCTAAAAAAAGATTGTGACTCAGGATCTCTCAGCTGACGACCGTTTCATGAATCCACAGTTTCATGGCCTGCCGGAGAAGCCATTAGTTTTGGGGTGTCCGGAATTTTGACCCAAGAAGAATGGCCAGTGGTCTCGAAATTCGCAGAGTGATCCAGTGATCCCCATCCCCTCTTTCTGGTTGGTTTCAAAGCTCAAAGTCTCGGAGTTTTTCCTCCTTGGTGGAGTTTCCAGCCAGGGTCTGAAAAGGTCACCTCCAAGGCTCCCTTGGAGCCGAGGTGGATGGTTTCACTCTGCAAGCCTTCTTTCCCGCCTGGAACTCAGTGATAGGTGTTGCGCTAAGGCGCTAAATCTAGCGTTTGTGGGGGAATGGGACTACAGTAGTTACATACAAATATACATATGATTTACATATGCAATACATGTGTATAATTGTGTATATACATATATTATGTACAGTACATGCAATATCACTACATGATATATAATTATATTATCTACTATATTTATTGCAGTATTGATACAGGACATAGCAATATTACATGTTATATTGTGTATTGCAGTATATAGAAGTTGCTTGGTATTGAAGATGATCCTGCATGATGTTCGCCATGGTGAAGCGTCTCAACGTGGATTTCTCACTGGTTATTTCAATGACAAAACTTGGGTGTGTGGCTGGTTTGACACTAACATCAATAAAGCAAGTAGTACAATCCCTAGTAAATTAACACAGACCCTGAAAATGACCAATTCATAGTGGTCTCACTTGTCTTCCAACCCCGACAACTGGCAGGGTCTATGTTAATTTACTGGAGCGTATAATCCCTAGTACAACAACCAGTGGACATGGCCCTGGGCCCTGTGATTTGCAGTTGAGCCTTTTCCAATGTCATCATCTGTGACTTGCCGCGAGCTGAGCAGGAAGATGCTCCCAAAAAGAAGGGACAGAGGTGAGGGGCCTCAAGGGCAAGCAAAGCTGCGAAGCTCAAAATGCACAACATTTTTTTGGACCAAGAATCGTTTCACCTCTGTTTTGACTCTCAGATTTTTATTTGTTATGTGAAGTATATCCTGATTGTTTTCCAAAACCTGAGGTTTTGGAACAGTGTTTTATCATATCAATGTTGGGCTTTAATTTCTTCTGGATGATGTGGATCAGTGAGAAACTAGCCTTTGGTGATACACCCCGCCTCGAGTGTTGTGGAGCAACTCATCCAAATGATGGAGGATGTGGCGACTGTGCGATTAAACCAAACGCCTGTTTCAGCAACGTTTTTTTTTGTGGAATTACCTGTCAGCCTGTCAGATTATGATCGGCACATACTTCCAGTGGTGAACGGAGGGAGCGATTCGGAGCGGTTGGGGTATCCATATTCCCTACTCAATGGGGAGCCAAGGAGCTAAGAATAGTGTTTCCCAACTAGATGATAGATATATTGGAGATAGCCATATATAACCATATGGAACTATATGTAACCATATACAACCATACATAACCATATAACATTCACCACGACTGTAATAGTAATATCACAATACCAGTCATAAGAAGGGGAAACCATCAACAAAATCAGGCTGCTATGCTGAAGGCCGCTGTTTTTTTTTTTGTTTCCATCATATTTTTAAAATTCCCCTATCCAAATTGCAATCTGTGGGGTATCCGCCAGTTTTTGTCAAACTCAAATATCATATATATCATATATCCATATATATCATATATCCATATATATATATATGGTTGCTTATGTACCCCATTATATGCTGTATGTATGTATGTAATGTAATGTAATGTAATGTAATGTAATGTAATGCAGTGCAGTGCAATGCAATGCAATGTAATGTTCTGTTGTGTTGTGTTATGTTATGTTAAGTTATGGTATGTATGTAATGTATGTATGTATGTAATGTAATGTAATGTAATGTAATGGTATGGTATGGTATGGTATGGTATGGTATGGTATGTATGTATGTATATATATATACATATATGGTAAAACATCAACGATCCAGGCGGCGTGCTCCAGGCGATTGGATACCTGATCCGGGGAGGGGACTAGGCATGGCTTCAAAATAACCCCTGTTAGTTGATCATTAGGGTTATACGGTTATATACTATCCTTTGTATAGTGGGGAATACAAAAAAAATCCATGGAACTTGGGAATCCAAAAACATAGGAATAGCTGTCTCTTCAGACCTTCACTGATCTACAAATGACGAGAAAAACGATAACAACTTCGTTTTTCTGTGACCTGACCTGTTTTTTTTGGCTTCGCGTGGAAGACCTTCGTTCTTATGTTGGCTTCGCCAGGATTGGAATTGGAAAATGATGAATCCGTTTTTGGATGATTTGAAGCCAGTTTAATTGGATGATTGGATTGGAAAATGATGAGTTGGCTACGTGAATTGGATGATTTGGTCAGCACCAATGCTCCATCCGAAGCTTTTTTTGTTGAAAACAAGGCGCTACGTAAGACTTGCTACTATGGACAGCAATTGAAATGGAACTGGCTCCAAATCCACCTGCGCCAACCCCGGAGTAAAATAGTTTGATACCAAAAGTCACCCAGTGAAGTGGGTGGCTGCGTGGCGTCAATTGGTACCACAACCCCAGGTTTGAGCCATACCGGGCCATACCCAAATCATTCCTCCACATTTTCTTCTCACCTGCTTTTTGTTTGCAGGTGAGGGAGCCGCGGATGAATGATGGGCGGAACTGGTGGGCCGTCAGACAGAAAAGAGCTAGCGGACGGGCGGAGAAGATTCGTTGAGATTCTGGGAATTGGATGATGGGAAAATAAATAGAACTGGACCCCTATGTTTCAGGGTAGAAATCATGGTTTCCTGTGGGTTTTCGTTAAATCAATTCATTTTGTGTGAAGATTTTACGTTGACGCTCAAGCAGCCTGCTTTTTTCGTGTCGGTCCTGGCGGTTTCACTTAGCCGCTGGCCACCATGCCGATCCCGGCTCCTGGGTTGGATTTCCTGGGGATTTGCTGAAAAACCCTTTGGAGAAGATCCAGGATGCATCAGGATGCATCAGGATGCCCAGATCCAGGTGTCTATGTGGTTGAGCAGGATCGATCCCAAGGCAGCTTTGGCTCAAGAAAGCGGTGGGTTGCGCCTGCGCTCGTTGCAGGTGTGGTAGTGGTGACGCGGGATGGAGGAAACGACCAGGACCAGGGAGTGATTTTTTATAGGGTGAATTTCCGGCAGTGCCTTAAAAATCACCTAAACCGTGTCGTTTTTTTTTGATCCCCTGGGTCCCCTGTTCCTTGGTCAGGAGCCGGAATTTGGGACAACATAGTTCTATGGTATTTTCTTGGGGAAACAACATTGGGAAGTGACTCAGCTTCCCTTGAGCAGGGGCCTCGTGCAGGTCTTGTCACCATGTCTCAGAGGATTGACTTGGAGCAAATGCATGTGGGAAGACCCAGGGGTGGGTTAGCGGCTCTTGTTATGCAATGGTACATACACTCTGGTAAACATACAAAAAGCCATGGAAGATCACCATCTTTAATAGGTAAATCAACTACCAAATGGGCCATTTTCAATAGCTATGTGGCTGTTTACCAGAGGGTAGTAACTATACAACTTTCATGGGAAGCAACCCCCTCAAAGTATCGTCGGCAATGGAACTCTCTGTGACCGAACATCGGATAACAAGGAGATTTTCAGTTGAATCCCTTGGAAAAATTTGGTCGGTCAAGAACTTGCCTAGCAGCCTATAGCACTTTCCCAGAAGAGTTTTGGGGTTGGATTCTACAGTGATTGTGTTGAACCAAAGTCCTGAAACGGGATTTTGGTCACTCGACTTGGGAATTTTTCGAGGGCCTTCCTCTCCACTTGCATGTCGTTGTTGCACTTCTTGTTCCTTTCCATCCGTGGGAATCAGACAAATAATGAAAGACCAAGTCCAAACCACTAGCAGGATTCAAACTGCAAAGAAAAAAATCAACCCACACACACACACAGAGGTATATGTATATACAGACGTACACACATACATACCCATGCTTGCAAAAGAACCTCACCTTGAGAAACATTGTCTTTGGTTCGTGCGATGCGGCTACACAATTCTGAGGTCTAGAAGCACATTTTTTGTGGACATGGAAGTGAATCAAAGCCTAATTTTTGCTCATTGGCCGGTGGCTTCCCAAGATTTTTGTTTTCAATTCTATTTGGGATGAGAATCCCAATCGACATTTTTTCACACTTTTTGGGACGGATTGATGAAACTAGAACACCAAGGTTTTCCATTCAAAATCCCGACAAAGTTCTCTTGGGAAAAATAGAAGGGTCGGTTTGCATAGCAGCTAACTATAGTATAACTGATGCAGAAACTGGAGGACCACTCATTATTGACGTCTATGAAACTCCCTGCTTTTTGCAGTCTCCCCAATAGACTCTTCTATTCGCTGAGAGTCACAGCAGGGGCCACGGTGCCACGGTGCCACGGTGCCATGACTCCGGGTTTGGTCCAATGGTCTCAAACCTTATTTATCCTCTGAAAACAACAATTCAGGGGTATACAACCCATTGTGAGAGACAAATCCAGATGTTATATTGTTGGCTATATTATCCCATGGTATCCGCATGAAATCTTCATTTGACTAAGGATTACCATGAGTTGATCCGCATTTTCCCCATAACAATGGCTCTTTTGGGAGATCAGGGCCCCCAAAAAAGCCCCAAGTGCCCCAGAGATCCTCGCAGATGACGGGGCAGATGGCCACCGCTGCTTTACCGCTGGCCTTGTTTCTGCAAAGCGCCAAGAAGTCAGTGGTCGATTTCTGGAGCAGCGTCACCCATACCCTAGGACCGGGGGTTCGACGATGGCGATCTTGGTGGTTGCGGTTTGGGATTTCAGAGATTTTGACAGATTGCAAGGTTTAAGCCATGGCATTTTTGAAACCCCCATGATTTTCCCGAAAAACAATTCCGGGATCCGGTTGGCAGGATTGTGGATTGTATATTTTTTGGGGGTTATGCCTAGAAAAGCCATCGAATGATGAACATTTGAATTGCACAAATCATCTCAAAAGGATTTCGTCCAACTACCCCTGGGTGAATGGTGGATTCTTACGAAGTTTGAGTTTTGATATTTTTGCCTGGAGGGCAGCTAGATCAGCCCAGATCAGCAAGCATGCCCAGAAACAGAAGGGTTTTGAGCTTGGCTGAATTAGCTAATTAGCCTGAAATGCGTCAGGATAAGATTGTTTCGCATTGTGTTTTTCTACTCCAACATTGTGAATAACGACTATAGAACTATATACATTGTTGATCCGAGCAACATGCGAAGTTGCTGTCTTCAACTCTTGCCATTCTGCTCCATCATTTTTTGGCAAAGCTGTTTGACAACCAGATCCGCTGCTCCAAATTCCACTCTCAAACCAACCAATCCCCTTGTCACGGGTTGGTCCCGATGAAATGGGTTCAATGATGCGCAGGGAACTTTCTTTGTCACACGCAACTGCAACGGGGGGTTGGGAAGTTGATTGGGATGACCTGTTAACTTTCTCGAAGCAAAGCACTGAAAAAAGATCCTACCGAGGAAAAGGAGAGACTTTCCCTCAAAGCCCCAAGAGACATATTTCAGATTGGTGTCCTCAATTTGGACCCATTTTTGTGCCATGAACAAATCCAGTACTTTATGATACTTTATGGTCCTGATTTTCTAGAGAAGACACAACTCTTTTGCGATCTATCATTGTCCCCATTTTTGAAGCGGCCACGGGCCTACAAAGCTGATCATGCTGATCACAAGTGAGTCGAAATGTGTATCAATGCGCCCCATGAAAATGGCTAGACAATTTTCAAAGGCGGTTTAGGTTTTTTGGACTTCCAGAACATAAATGAATATAATATATATAGTGGATATTCATGGGAGATATTTTATGAACAATTTCATGTTTAGGCGCTGAAAATGGAGTATTCACACCCCAAAATGTGTCCAAATTTGGATTTTTCTATAAGGATACGGATCATAAACCCATGGATTTAGGGCTACGGGGTGTCAGTGAGTTTGAGCCAATACCATTTGCCTTTCCCCCTTGTTCCAGGGGCCCCATTCTGCCATGGATGGGAAATCATGACACAGAGAAAGGAATTTCTCAGAACGCCCCGAAAAGCCAAAGATTGGTACACCATGGTACTGCACGTTTCAAAAATCGTGGTCAACTGGTCAACTGTTCTGCATTTTTTTTGAGTCGGCAAAAAGATGTCCATCATTTCCATCATACGGATACTCCCCGGGACTTTTAGTGCTGGAAAATCAGCCCTGGCAGGCTAGCAACATCACCCATTTAGAACTTCGATGATGATGTGGGGAAAAACACCATACATGTTGCGATTTTCCATTGCTGTGCACTGAACGTTCTTAATTACCCGCAATTGGTTAGTCATTAGGAGTTTAAAGACGTTATTTGATGTTGGTTGATAAGTTGAAACCCAGCAAGTGGTCATTGTTGGATTCATATTCATTTCACATTATTATATAGTTCCCATCAAATCTTAATCAAGATCAACATTTCCCAATGAATTGATGAAGTTTACCAGTGAATTGGTTTACCCAAGAACTGCATTTCAGCGGTTCCCGGTTCCGTGTGCTTTTAGGACACGTTGCGGATTGCTCCGGGCTGTCATCAGTTGTGGGTGTCACCTGTCAGGTGCCATGAAACGAAACCAGAGGGGATGGCTGGAAATCCGAGCAGGCTTAATGTGCGGAAAACCATGTCATTAACCATCCATGACTTGGAATTGTATAGTTACTACCCTCTGGTTATGTCAAAAGCTATTGAAGCCATGACCCAGTCGAAATAGTGGATTTACCCAGCTATAAAATGGTGGATTTTTCCATAGTTATGTGGCTGTTTACCAGAGGATATATATATATATACACACCACCTATAAAAATGGTGATGACTGGGGGATGGTGCAAATGGCATTGTCTAAAAACCCACATTTTCATGGGCTTTGAATGGGATTTCACCAGCTTCTTGGGGGCGCTATTTATGCCATCATAAATATGGTTATCCTCTGGTAAACTAACATAGCTATGGAAAATCACCATTTTTAATGGGAAAATCCACTATAAATGGCCATTTTCAATAGCTATGTGAAATTACCAGAGGGTACCTCATCAATCCTGGTTGGTTGATGTGGAGTATCATCATCCAGGAGTCCATGAGGAATCCAGCTCTGAACCAACCACGATGCAATGACAGTGGCTTATGGGCTTATGAATGCTGCTGAAGTGAGGAATTGCTTCGTAAATGGGTCTCGGTGACCCCTCAAACAGATATTTTACCGCATTTGAGTGCCCTGAAATGTGATTTTTTTTGCTGCCTAAGTAGCGGTGGTGTTTTTTTGGCCCGACTCGCGAGGTTGGAATGCATCGCACGGTTGGTCATATACTGTACTCCCTTTAATGTGGGAAAAACAATGCCATAAACCACCCATGACTGGGAATGGTAACCATACCACCTATCAAAATGGTGATGACTGGGGGATGATTTATGGCCTTGTTTTACGCACATTTCAGTAAATACCCACATTGTCGCAATAACTTACCCAAAGGCTAGTCCCAAAGGAGCCATGAACAAAATACCCTTGTTGATTGGTTATTACAGGAGTTACACGTGGTGATAACGGGGATTACTAAGCCATATTAAAGGGAAGCCTATCAACCAACTAGTATGTCATGGCAAGCCAAGAATCAACAAAAACCACTTGGAGATGGTACCATCCATTCAGCATTCAGGGGGGGTTCCATTGGGATTTCATGAGATGAGGAACAATATAATCCATAGTAATCCACTACAAATTTTGTTTTGGTTATAGAATAATCCTTGGTTGAGGAATAATACGTTTTGGTTACAGAATAATATGTTTTGGTTATGGAATAATCTGTTGACCTAGTAATCCACTATAATCCATTATAATCATGAGGAACACGGGCAACAGTTAAAATGCGACCATGACGCACATGGCACGTGATGCTTTTCACCGCTTGGAAGGCAGATGCAGAGATCACCGGTGTCGATGCGTCGGCAGTGTCTTAGCAGCAAATATGCACTTCGTATATATCTATATGTATAATAAGAAGGAAATATTGTTAATATACATAATACTGACAATATATATATATATATTTACATTCGCACCTAATCCCTAAATGTAGAAATGTATACATATATATATATGTATATGTAATGCACATGTTGACAATTTTTTTATGAAGGAAAAGGATGGAACATGATGGTTCACAGCTGTTCCAAAAGCATTGGATGAAAGGGATGCCTTGGGAGTTTTGCTGGGACTTCTAAGTTCTCTAGAGCACCAGGTGAATCCATAGGAAGTCGAAGAAAACCCTGGGAATGAGTAAGTCTTGTTGGTCAAGTAGAAAAACATGCCTCTCAATGCTCCAAGAAAATTTGACATGGTTCCACCGTTCCACATGTCAACAAATTTTCCGGGCAATCTGCCAGGTGTCTTCGAAGGACCAGAAAGTGGTTTTCAAACATGACACTTCCCTAAAAATGACCTTGGTACTGATCTAGCAGCTAAACCTGCCGTTTTGAAGTCCTGTACGGTTTCCACGGCTGTGGATTGTTGAGGTGTATAGCAACCCAATGGGAATAATCTTTTAAGTTGTTCAAATTGCACACCTATTGTTGATGGTATAGCAATACCACTGAAAAGATACACGGAATAATGTGCTGCCAACGGTGAACACAGATGTTACAACAAATCTTGGGAGAATCCCCCTGCAACATGCCCAGATTGCCCAGGCCCTTCCATCGAGGCTGAAGGGAACACCCAATTTTAATCACTTTTGGACTAATGGATCACCCTTGGGTTAATTGTGGATCATCACTATGGGTAAAATTTGAGTCATTTGACTAGAAAGTCATTGGATTGGCCTACGGGAAAATTTACAGGAAACCATAGATTTTCCCATTAAATATGGGGCTTTCCTGCAGATTTTCCCCTAAACCAATCCATTGAGAAAGGGTAGATATACCTTTTTTTGGCAAAATCCAAGACATTTGAACCATGTATGCGCACAGACGTTCGTACAAATGCACTTTGGTCATATGAGAGCGATGCACTGGATCTAAATGGTTTGGGGTTTAGGTTTCATATGTTGATTGAGCCACTCCTTACCCTCTGATAATTTAACATAGCTATTGAAAATGGCCATTTATAGAGGATTTTCCCATTGAAAATGGTGATTTTCCATAGTTATGTTAGTTTACCAGAGGGTACCTGATGATGGAGGTATCCTGCCCCAGATGTTCCAATGACTTCTACCCACGGAGATGCAGGGAAGGAATGGCACCAAAGTCCTACACTGCACACAGGTCCCCGAGTTCTGGTCAAGATTAAGATAGTTGGAAGGAGAGCACTTTTTTCCGCATATGTACACACACACATCATATATATATATGTATATATATGTATATATATATGTATATATATATATGTATACATACATACATACATACATACGTACATACGTACATACGTACATACGTACATACGTACATACGTACATACGTACATACGTACATACGTGCATACGTACATACGTACATACGTACATACGTACATACGTACATACGTACATACGTACATACGTACATACGTACATACGTACATACGTTCATACGTTCATACGTACATACGTACATACGTACATACGTACATACGTACATACGTACATACGTACATACGCACATACGTACATACGTACATACGTACATACGTACATACGTACATACGTACATACGTACATACGTACATACGTACATACGTACATACGTACATACGTACATACGTACATACGTACATACGTACATACGTACATACGTACTACGTACATACGTACATACGTACATACGTACATACGTACATACGTACATACGTACATACGTACATACGTACATACGTACATACGTACATACGTACATACGTACATACGTACATACGTACCATACGTACAATACGTACCATACGTACAATACGTACAATACGTACAATACGTACAATACGTACAATACGTACAATACGTACAATACGTACAATACGTACAATACGTACAATACGTACATACAGACATAGATACAGACTTACAGAGACTTAGAGACAGAGAGACAGAGAGACAGAGAGACAGAGAGACAGAGAGACAGAGAGACAGAGAGACAGAGAGACAGAGAGACAGAGAGACAGAGAGACAGAGAGACAGAGAGACAGAGAAACAGACAGACAGACAGACAGACAGACAGACAGACAGACATTCATTCATGCATGCATATTTGCATATTTGCATATTTGCATATTTGCATACATATTTACATTACATACATATTTAGACAGGAGACAAACCGGCTTTTTGCAGAAACCCTAAACCCTGAACCCCTTGCAGCCCTTCCTGCACCCCACGACCACTCTGACGCACAGGCCCATTGTGGACGATGGGAAAGGTAGACCTATCAGGAGCGGCTGAGATCCCAGAGTCGAGAAAATCGGAGATTTTCTGAGCCGATGACCATTGTCAGGTTCGATCTCTCAAACTTATATAACCATCATAAGGTGCCATGATGGGTCAAAATTTCTCAGACCCAGGGGACCAAATTTACTGTTTTGGGATAGCCAGTTTTGACCCGTTTAGCCACGGGATATTGCCACAAGATGATATTTTGGTTTGGTACCTGAAAATGTTTACAAAGACACCAAAAATAAAAAATAGTTCATTGCTAGAAATCAATGGTAGTTTTCCAACTTTCAGACAAACCAAAATTCGAACTTATTGATTATTCGGAGGTTGGTATCACTAAAATCAAACACACCAACTTTTGGCACAGGTTGCGTCTCTGGTTTTCCATTGGGAAACAGAAGGGCACCAGGGTAAAATGATCCCTTCGCGCAGCTGCGCGCAGTTCTACCTCGCAGATGGTGCTTCGACTCTGCATCCATCATGGGGAGGACAGGCTACGGTCACCGGGTAACCAGCCGGGCCAAAATGGGAATTTACGCCATTCCTCCAAGTGACAGCCCTGAGCTTCACCCATTTTAGAGGAACGGATAAACATCCAACTCCCTAATTTGGCAGGGTCCTTGTTAGTCGTGGGAATGCTAAGTGGATTTAGTCAACAGAACGGGTATATCAGATAAAGATCCAATGGGTTTCTCATTGAATAAGATACTCACACCCAAAGATGGGGAAATCACGCCAACCACTCTATATAGGGAGATGACGCCATATGTATCTCTATATGTATCTCTATGTATATATATATAATATGTATTTCTATACATATATATATACACATGTATTTCTATACATATATATATATATATATACACATATACACATGTAGGTAATTTTTGGGTTTGACCAGAAAGAGAATATGTGGCCATTGGACAATGGGGAGACTCAGCCCAATATTTTTGTGGACAAAGCCGAGTGGGGATGGGGAGGAATGGAAGCTCTAGAAAAGATACCCTCTGGTAATTTAACGTAGCTATTGAACATGGCCATTAATAGTGGATTTTCCCATTAAAAATGGTGATTTTCAATTGCTATGTTAGTTCACCAGAGGGTAGTTTCATTGTTTTGTAAGAACCTTAGGAAGGGGAAGACCCAAGGAATGATTCCTTTCTTCAGGATCCAAAAGGAATGTGATGATTTTTCAGGGCAGACCATCCAAATAATCTTGGGGTAGAGCTGATTAGGTGATGAACGACATCGACGATCCATCTTTTCTATCCAACCTTGACCGGAAAATCCTTCGGATATTGGGCGGGCCCTAAAACCCTGAACCTGGCAGGCCTGGCTTGGTTCCCCAATTCAGAACTCTTCCGCAAAAAACCTGCGCCATCAGGATCTCCCTTTGGACAAGAGCTATTTGGAGGTGCGAAAGCCACAAATTCACCCGGCGGCTGGCAGCGGGATGTGGAGTGGATGAGGGATTCCAGAAATGAGGAGTGGATGAGGGATTCCAGAAATGGAGGTTTTCTATATAAATGGGGGTACCCTAAATCATCCAAGTCATCAGAATATTTTAGTATTGAAACCCATGTTGACTTGGGGTACCCCCATAGGAAACACCAAAATGGTTCACTCCTATGTCTTGGTGACTGGACCTTGTCCTGGCTTTTCGAGCGCCTTTCAGGTTATCTTCTTGCAATCAAACATGGCAAAGGAAAATCCTGCCTTTATAGATGATTTTCACATCCAGACACCATTAAAACTAGGATTTTCAATTGCCATGTTTGATTACCGGAGAGTTCACCAAAATTCCATGGTCAATTGTCACCGGTATCCCCCATTTTCGGACCCATAGCATATTCTTCATCATACATCCCATTATATCCGAGTAGCTGTCCCCATTATCACCATAAATTTTCACATGTGGATGGTGAAACATGGCTCAAACATCCATCCCATCATATCCCATTACATACATATATATATAGATACAACATACTACATACATATATTATCCATTAGATACCACAAAAAATCCATCACATCCATCACATGAAGTTTCGTGGGGCCAGGGCTTTTTTTTTCCCGTGGAAATTGGTGACAGGTGGTGATCCAAGAATCTGCCTCTGAGATCAAGACCTTGAAAAGTCTTGTCCGCAGCACAGTTTGGGACGTCGAGCCACGACATTTGAAGAGTCTTCAAAAGCCAGTTTCATATGATTTGAATGGGATTTAAATGATTTAACCATCTAATATATCTAGTTATGGGCTTTCAAATCCATGAATATGAAGATATAGTTGATGATGGTTGGGAGATGGTTGATGATCAGTTCGGGGGTTATACACACCTTTACCTTGTGTATATGAAGGGGGTCGCAATCCATCTGAGGAATCTCTTTCTCGACCAGTATGAAGATGGGGTGAATATGACCATGACCATTGCCACATTAATGAAGCTACACACACACACATATATATATATGTATATTTACATATATATATATATGTACATATATATATATATATATGTATGTATGTATAATATATATATATACGTATGTATATATATATATATACGTATATATATATATATAAACATGACCTACCTTTCTTAGATATGAACCAGACACGGGTTTGTCTGAAAATGAGGGCTTCAACCCAGCCATTTGTTAAATGGACGTGGAAAAATGATGAGAATCCAATGGTCCCCATGAGCCACAGCGACTAGTGAGATGAGAATGGAGATGGTCGGCATCCTCCGAAGTATTTTCCGGAATATCTTGCAACAATGGTAATCTGGTTGGTGGTTTGATTTTTTTTAATTTTTCCATATATTGGGAATGTCATCATCCCAACTGACTTTAACTCCATCATTTTTCAGAGGGGTTGAAACCTCAACCACCAACCAGTAATAGATCTTCCAACTTTTTCTGTGAATATCTGGGAATATCCAGATTTGAACTGAGCCACCGCCACTTGCGTCACAGGAGTTTGATCCCTGAGTCTGGAAGCATCATACCACTGGTTGGTCACTGGGGTCAGTTTCCATAGGAATGGGAAAACCCAGTGGGAAATGGGGACCAATGATCACCACTAAAGCAGGATCATCCCACTGGAAGAGATTTACTTACTCCTGGTGAGTAAGTTCAACTGGTTGATAATCCTGGTGAGTAAGTTCATCAACTGGGCTTCTCCATGTATAAATCATGTATTTTTATGGCTTATATCAGTGATATCTCCAGTTTCGAGGTTACCAACTGGGGATCCCTGGGATCAGGCAGCTTCATCATCCTCCAATCCCGTTTGGGACTTCCTGGCTCCTTGGTTTTTTGAATCTGTGTAGATGGATGTGGGTCAAAATGGAAGACCATTAATGGGACCACAGATGTGAAAGTCAGTCTAGTTTAGTATTAACCATCCATAATTTTGGGGTAGCTAATTTTGACCCATACCCAGATTAATGGATGAATGGATGGCAGAGTAGATGGATAATGATAGATGAATTTTTCTAGACAAACATATGGATGTACATTTCATACATATCATATCATTTTTTTGTTTCAGCCCTGCACGATGACTTTAGAGGGACCGAGGCACCCCCCAGATTTGTTCACCGGTCAACTGATTCAAGCACCCCCGTGGCCAAAACGAAGAATTCGGAGAGCCCCGTTTTCACAGAACCCCAAGTATTACAGTGGAATTACACCGCACTACATTCAAGTACATTCCATAAATACATTCCATCGTTGGCTGCACACAATATGTCTCTATATATATACACATATACATACACAGTTATGAACATTCAGCTCCACTTCTGGAAGCTTCAATGGCATCGATCCCTTAGGTCGAGGAGAAGGTGGAAGTGCGAGCCAACCGAGTGCCCAACATCCTCATCAAGGCATGGGGACCATCCGTCGTGCTATGTGGTTAGTAATTCATCAATCATGTGTCATGTTAAACAACAATAATAATAAACAATTCATGACTTGGAATAGTATATATATATATCTCAGCTATATATTTATGGTGATGATTGGGGGATGGTGCAAATGACAGGGTTCAAGAGATGTTTGATTCTGTTTGATTCTCAACCATTGACTTTACTTTTTGTTTGTGTCCACCGAATGATTTGACCCACCCCAAACACTTGGTGTATCAAACATGGCGGGAAAAGTCTCAACTTGGACATCATTTGTTTCTAGCCAGCTTAGATTGCTCTGGGTAAATAACATATGGCGACCTCAACAGCCATACATGATGGTTCGGATGGGGAATCATACCAAAAATGACTTGGGAATGGGGATTTGAACAGCATTCTTTTTCACCACTCACCAAATCTCCCTTCCCAAGACTGCCAAATGAATAGATTTGTTTCTGAGTTTTCTTACTATTAGTGGGAAGGGATTGAGTAACTCACAAAACAAAAAAAAGAAACTCACCAATATCCGTATACCATGGTTAGTGAGTCAATTGATACCAGGTGAACTGAACAGTGTTCAAAACCGCTTTATCATAGGAGATTATACTATCCACTACATGGGGGATTGAACGTAATCCGCGATGAACATCCCCATGAACCAGTAGAATGACAGAGGGATTTTGAGCACTGCTCAACTCACATGAACTGATGTGGGGATCAAAACCTTGCCATACTTGGGGAATAAGCCTCCATTCACCAGCCATTTTAAGGTACCATAGGTACCTATATAGGGTACCAGGGTTTTGACCCATACCCATATGGCTATGGATCAATACCTATTAATACCATTTTTAGGGGGATGAACATCCATTTACCAGCTATTTTGATGTTCACCAGGGGTACAAGGTTTTGACACACTGCCATATCAGAATACTATAGAATACTTCTGTGACTTCTCTGTGACTTCTCAAATCTCCAAGCACTTTGCCCACAAAGTCGGGTCCGCGAGGTCCTCTCTTGGCAGCTCATTGGGCCGAGGGAAATCGGTCCGAGGCTTGGGGAGCACCGTCAGCACCGACATCGTTTGATTGAGCTACCCTCTTGAGCTATATACCCGGCCTGGTAAACAGCCACATAACTATGGAAAGATCCACAATTTTTAATAGGAGAATCCACTATCAATGGCTATGTTCAATAGCTATGTAACAAATTACCAGAGGGTATCTATATCTTGACGTGCGTCTTCAGCCCTTTGAGCCGCTTCACTGAGCTACCTATCTCCCCAGCTACTTTGTTTGAAACGGATATATATTGTATCCATATATATATATTATACACATACCTATATCCCCGATATTTTTTTTCGAAACGCCAAGGCTCAGCCTTTCTGATGGCTAGCGTGCATGGAGACCAAGTCCATCAGCAGGCACAACATGGCAGCAGCAGGGTGCCAACATGGCAAAAATACGTAAAACATGGTGTTTTTAACCATGAAAGATGTTAAACTTGGATTTTATGGGATATCAAGGAACATTTTTGGCAGGAAAATCAAACATGGACGTTGGGAAATCCCGTGGTTGTTTTCGGTTTTCATGAAAACATCAGGTATGAATGGGGGATTTTCCAATAAACCATGGTTGATTACCGGAGGGTACAGCAATCCCCCAAAAAGGTGCAGAAAAGTAAAATGTTCCCTTTCTACATATTCTGGGTTCATCAAAAAAGATGTCGGGAAAGATCCATTCGAAGTATCCATTCGTTTCTTTTTGATGCGACAACCAAGGTGTAATTTATGAGGATGAATCCAGACAAAGAATTAGGGCTACATAGGGCTACCATGGTTGTACACTGGTCCTGACTGAGGCGTTAGGGGATTGCATTGTTGACTACGACCAGTTTCCGATATTTTTGTGGCACCTTCAGAGTTTCTTTCACGCCACCGGAAATGCTGGTGAAATAGGGCTTGCAGCACACTCCAGTCAGGGTAGTCCGATAAGGTATGCGGCCAACTGAAGTGTAGAAGTTGATGAAACTCCAGCTCTTTACAAGGGAAAAGAGTTGGAAAACAGTTGCAAGTTTGACCCATTCCAAACCACCGGGGCCCTGGTTGAGGTCACCAAGCCTCAACGATAAAACTTGGATCTTTTGGAAGCCAATGACTTGACCATAGGTAGATAGGCCGGCTCCATGGAACCTGGGAAGATCTGAGATTTCCAGGGAATTTCTTGAAAATGATACCCTCTGGTAATTTAACATAGCTATGGAAAATCACCATTTTTGACATTGTTGACTTGACCTGAACTTGACCATGCGAACCGTCACCCCCAAAAGAAGTGGAACCGGAACGCGTGAACTCCCATCACTGGCTCGAGATGAAAGAAATCACCCATTTTCCCATGGAAAAGTCCTGGCGGTGTTTCAAGTCCCAAACTTTTCCATATGTCCTATGACATCCTATGAGAAATCCATATAAATCCGATATTTCACCGGTGATCTTGGTCCAGGAGCTGACTTTGAAGCCGGCCGATAGCATCATCCCATCTTTGACAAAGCCCAAGGCATCGAAGCTCATGGCTCGGGATGCCTAGTTTTTTGATGGTGGGAGGGTACCTGAAAAGCTGCTATTTTCTGCTCCTGGTCTTAAAAAATGACCTGTTTGAAAAGATGGGATGTGTCCAAACCTTAGGGTAGACACACCAAGCATTTTTCGAGATAATTTACTGTAATATTATGGGGATATGTAACCAGCCATGATATCATAATTGATTTTTGGGCCTGAACATGGCCATTTCTTGAAGGTGATGAGCAGTGCCCTTCATCCCATGGGCGGTTGACTGGATGAACTCTTAGGGCGTTATCTTTGTGGAATCTTTGTGTCGTGTGAATTTTGTTTCCGAAAAAAATGGGGAATACCACTGGGATACCTGAATTGAAAATATGGTGTTTGTGAATCTCATTGGGATTTGTATTGAATTTTGTCCTGAATTTTAGATACCACCCTTGGATTGCTGCGTCGCTGAAGGTTGCCTGGCAACTTTGTGACGAAAGCGCTTTCAAACCTGACCTCTCCAGAGTTACTCGTCCGTTGAGTTGCTGCACCGTGGGGATGTCAGCCTGGTTTTGCTGTGATCGAATGGACTGAATGGGATGTATTTGATTCATTTCCGAAAGTTAAACTTGAGCCCCAAAAATTTGTTGGAGCCCTGCTACAGCAGCTACAGCCACAGCTTGGCTTTCGCTTAACGGTGCCCAACAGCACCAGATCTGTTCCTTCAGTGATGATGACTTTCATGATCTTCATGACTCCGGAAAATTGGATTTTACAACATTCAAAAACACCATCTGGTAATCAAACATGACTTGCTCGAAAATTCCCTAGCGATAAATATAAATATAAATACAACTGTAACTATAACTATAAATATAAATATAATATAAATATAAATATGAATATAAAAAAATATATATATATAGATATAAATGTAAATATATACATATATATATAGATAAATACAGTTATAAATATAAATATGAATATACATATACATATAAATAAATATAAATATACATATATTCAATAAACGATAAATATAAATAGCAAAAAATAAAAATAAATAAAACTAAATAAAAATAAATAAACATAAATAAAAATAAATAAAAATACATAAAAATAAATAAATATACATACATAAATAAAAATAAATTTAGATAGATATAAGTATATATATATAAATAAATAAATATAAATAAATATAAATAAATCTAAATAAATATAAATAAATATAAATAAATATGAATAAATCTAAATAAATCTAAATAAATCTAGATATATAAATCTAAATAAATCTAAATAAATTTAAATAAATCTAGATATATAAATTTAAATAAATCTAAATAAATCTAAATAAATCTAAATAATTATATATATAAATCTAAATAAATATAAATAAATATAAATACATATAAATAAATCTAAATAAATTTAGATAAATCTAGATATATAAATTTAAATAAATCTAAATAAATCTAAATAAATTTAAATAAATCTAGATATATAAATTTAAATAAATCTAAATAAATCTAAATAAATCTAAATAATTATATATAAATTTAAATAAATCTAAATAAATCTAAATAAATCTAAATAATTATATATAAATTTAAATAAATCTAAATAAATCTAAATAA